>VXBC01013380.1:397685-525154 GCA_013399945.1 Ploceus nigricollis
CTCGGAGCTGCCTGGTCCAGCTGTGAAACGGTGCGAAATTGCTCCTTTTGCCTTGTATTTGTATGTGCCTAAGCATGAAAAGCTCAGCGTGAGCCGGCAGTGTGCGCTCGCAGCCCCGAGAGCAACTGGCTGAAGCTGGCAGCGGGTCCAGGGCGGCGATTCTGCCCCCCTGCTCCGCTCTGGTGAGACCTCGCCTGGGCTCCCCAACATCAAAAGGACTTGGAGCTGCTAGAGCAAGTCTAGAGAAGGGCCACGAAGTTGATAAGAGGGCTGGAGCACTTCCCCTGTGAAAGCAGAGCGAGGAAGTTGGGGCAGTTCAGCCTAGAGAAGAGAAGGTTGCGTGGAGACCCCACAGCAACCTTCCAGTGTCTGGAGGGTCCTACAGGGAAGTCAGAGAGGGACACTTAATCAGGAACTGTAGTATAGGACAAGGAGTAATGGGTGCAAACGAAAAGGGCAGACATCTAGGTTAGATATTTTTTAAGAAGTTCTTGACTATGCAGGTGGTGAGACACTGGAACAGATTTCTCAGGAAGGTTGTGGATGCCCCAACCTAGGAAGTGTTCAAGGCCAGGCTGGAAAAGGCTGTGAGCAACATGGTCTTGTGGGAGGTTCCCCTGCCCATGGCAGGGGGGTTGGGATTAGGTGATCTTTAAGGTCCATTCCAGATCCTTAACATTTGATAATTTGATGTTTGCCCTCGGACCTGAACAGGAGCTCCTGGCAACAGAGGAGCAGTGCTCACCTTGGCCTCCTGTGTTTGCAGGTGCATGTTTTAAATTTTAGTGGCACCTACTGTCACTGAACCACGTGTTTATTTCAGACTGTGGTTAGAGAGAAGAGTAAATGTGAGTACTGCGATTCTGTGAATAAAGGTAGTAAAGGAGCTGTCACAAGACAGGGAGTTCGGAGGCGAGAGAGGTGTCTCTAGAGGACTGATGATCAATGTCTTAAAAGTGCTTCACAGTGTGTTGTACTCCGTTGAAGTGAATGAATAAACAATGTTGAAATGACAGAAGTCAAAAAGCAGTCTGCAGTGATTTTGACAGTGCTGGGGTAATGCTGATGTTTTTCAAAAATCTCCCAAACACAAGCAAGAGAGAAGGGAAAAATCAAAACTTTTGGGGAAATAGGAAAAGAGGGAAGGCAGGTTAAAGGAAGGACACAAAAAGAGTCCCCTTGTTCAGAGATGTTGGACACTGACAATAAAAGTGATATAAACAGTTTTCTTGGTCTGCAGAGATTACCTTAAATTCAAGGAGACTATCAGGTTCCATATTTCAACATCAGGTTTACACATGTAACATTTTATCATTTTGAGTTAATTGTGATTGTGGTAACAGAGACCTAATTTGACAAGAATTTGATTAGTATGTGGGAAATACTGGTGTGTTTTTACATCCCTATAAACACATTAACTCAATATTTCAGTTACTATAATTGCACCAATGCAGACACTAAAATTTCACTTGGAAGATAGGAGTTTCATGTTACTAAATTACTGTATGCAGAAAGTGTTAGTTTTTATGTAGTAGTTCTTTAAGTCTTGTTAGTCAAAATAAAAGACTTACTTGCCAACACAATAAATGATGAACTTTTAAAAGGGGTTGGTTACTGAGTTGTATTAAAGCCCATGTCATACTGAGTAATGTCTTGATGGAAATAGGACCGTATCTGGTATTTAGGGAAGAGTGACTAAGAAGCTGGAAAGGAAACTTAGAAGCAGAGAAATTAATTGGACATACTTAGTCACTAAAATCAACAGTAACATAATTGATGAAAAACTGCTTTAAACTTTTCTTATAATTGAAATTCAGCCCATAAATTGAGAATTCAGCCCATAAATTGAGAAATTTATAGAGTTAGGCAGTTGGAGTGCTTTATATGAAGCGAAATGACACAAACATGGTTTATTGTGACCTTTGCCATCATGACCTTTGCTGTAAAAAGACAGGAAAAAAATGCTACAGGATTTCTGCTGTAATTCTCAATTTAATCATTACTTTTTTTCTTTCCCCCTCAATATGCAGAATGTCAGTGGCTGCTTACTGTGTATTTTGCTGCAGAAAAATAGGAACTTCTGGTCCAGCCACAAAAAAACATCTACCCTGGAATGATATCAGTAAGTACAGTTCATTATGTATTGATCTGAAGTGTTCATAAAAAAGAGTGACATGACACCGTGCATAATTAAATGATACTGAAGTTTTAAGCCCTTGAATGCTTAGTGATTAAAAGCTTCTGTTTGTCCCTGCTCTCTGCTTCTGACCTTGCTTTGCATAGTGATATGTAACATGACACCAGCAGATTATCTGAGAACAGTTACGAACACTAGATGAGGGTCTTTCCCTAACTAAATGTGATCTCCTTAAACTATCTTCAATTCCACTTGTATCTGATTTTTTTTGGTAATCTCTAGAGCTATGAAATGGTTACATTCATAAACAGTGAATAAAGCTTGTTTCTATTATTTCTTTTTCTTTATTTACTTCAAGCTCTGCTTAGTCTCTGTTTTCTTTGGTGTCTTCGGCGTATAATGACAATTCTTACAATTCTGAAATTTATTTCTGAGCATTAAAGATAGGATATTTCAATTTCTACTCTACAGGAAGCATTGCGATTTTTTTTCTTTTTCAAACTTCTCTGCCAGTTATTTCTTCAACATGTAGCTGCTGCCTCTTGTCTGCATGCAAAATTCTTATGGCCTCACAAAGATGGAAGCTGGTAGCAGTGGTTGTGGGGCAAATCTCCCAATTCATGCTGAGGAAAAGAAATTATTCATGATAGGTGAGATGTGTTACATTGGGTTTGCTGCTGCTGGTAATGATAACAGTTTCTCTGTATAGAGATCCTTACATCCAGATAATCAGATCAACTTTGTAGATACAAAGTAGCTGAAATCTGGAAGGAATAATTTTGTTTAAAAGGCAAATTGTTGCAAGTAGCATGTATTTATTAATCTGTTTGCTTTATACATTAGATTCAATTGATTTTTTTTTAAAATTTATTTGCTTATGGAGACTCTGCAGGACTTCTCAAAAAACGGACATAGTCCTGTATGTAACAATATACATTGAAGAAATAGCTGCAACATGTAAGAAAAAGTTAACTCCTTAAAATTATTTCGAGTTCCAAATCACTGCTAGTGTTACAGGCAGAGAAAGTTTACTGTTGATTCTGGTAGCTGAGCAGTGGATGCAATTGAGAGGTTGTAATATTCAAAGTAAATAGCACTGGCAGGATACATGTTTTATCATCTTGCTTAGGAGAGCAGGAAATCTGAATCAAGTAATGTTTTCTCCAGTTGTAAATTTTGGTTAATAATTTCTTGAAAGCTAGAGAGCAGTAGAAATTTTTTTAAAGCTTGTTCTTAATGGTTGGTAATCTTACTGTCTGATAATCAAATGGTAATTGTGTTTATATTGAGGTGATGCGCACAACTTTGTTTGACATTTGGTTTTGATTTTTTCAAGGAAAAATTGCAAAGGTAACTGGATCACTTATACTAGGGTAAGTTGTAACTAATGAGCATATATGTAACTTACGGATACAGTTAAAATTTTAATATGTGTATCTTTCGAAAAATGTTATAATATTAGGGGATGTTAGACATGGTAGAATATAGTCTTGAAGCACAATTTCTGATAGTTATAACTTATTTCAAGTATTTTATAGCCTTTTCTCTACTTTGCTAAATCAAAATAATCTACAGACTATTATGTATTTTGTAAAATCGCTATGATTTATGCCAGTGTGATTGCTATTTTTTTGTATTATATTGTTTTAGTTGCTATTCATATGCAGCTTTTTTTTTTCTTTAAAGAGGCTTTGTATTCATTACATATGAAGTCCTGTCCTTAAATAAGTTACTGCAAATCGATACTCAAGCTCTACATCAAGAAAAACTTAAATCCTATATATATGTACGTACAGCTTCTCGAAGTCCAAGTGACTATCAAGGTAAGATACATAATTGTTTGCGTTCTAAAAACAGAATTCTAAGAGAATAGAATGTTTCTGGAAGTCACCCTTATATAACAAGTAAAGTTGTATTTCCTGAAGTCTGTTAGCAAGAAATGTCACCAAATTTATTTTAAGCTGCTGACTGGTTTGGGTTTTTTTTTAAGATAGTTCTTTCTATACATGGTTCTCTATATATCAGATAATTCTCTTTATACTATGTCTATATGAGTATGTGTATGTATTTCTTTTTCCATATATTTACAAAAGGTGAGGTGAGGGAACTGTCTTTCAGGCTTCCAGTAATATAAAAATACTCTTGTAGGGATTACATACAAAGCCAGAAAAGAAATCCATAAAGCAGTGAGGAGAATTCTAGAAACAGAAGCTAAAGTCTTCCGGAGACCTTTTGATGGTATGTATTAAAAGCAAGACTTTATCTATGATTATTTTTTTTAACAGTAAGAAGTAGGGCAATTAGGAAATAAAACATTTTTTCTTACAAAGTTAGCATGTTCTTTTGTTCCTGAAACAGTGGTAATATAGCTTATAATTTATTTATATGGATTATTAGTCGGTTGTCTATTTTCTGTGTATTAAAACAATTTCTTAAAGTAAATGAAAGAGATGGTTAAGAGGAGATTTGAGGGTTGTTTTTTCCCTTGTTCCAGAAGAGATTTAAAAGTTAAGATACCAAGTTAATATTTGACATAATTTTTGTATAAAAAAAGGTGTTTGTGGGATGAAATACTCTCAAAGTCTCATTTTAGAAAAGTATGTATGCTTTCATCAAAATTGACAATATTAACTGAAAGCAGAACAGTTTTTTGGATCAGTGTTGCTGCTTTTTCAAGTAATTTGAAACAAGAGTTTCCATTTGTATCAGAAACTGTGCTCCTGAGGCATACTGTCTATTCTCATTTAACTCTATGTTAAATGATTATAGCAATGTGCATCTCCACTGTCATCTTATGAAATTAATTCTTCAAGGACAGAGCCTCAAGAGCTGCTAATAATTTGCAGCTCCTGCTGGTAATTCTGGTTGGTAAGTGCCAGGCAGGGGTTGTGTGTGTTACATAGATACATGAAATATCAACTTGGTGCCACTAAAATGAGACAAACTCACCATTTTAGGATCAGCATTTACTGATGTCATTCTGTCCTTGTTCATTGTACTAATTTAAGTTTAAAATGTTACACTTTCAATTACTGTGAACGAGTAATATTCAAATATTAAAAAAACGATGTATTTCCTTACTCCACAAATAGAAACATGGCTGGTTAAAATGCTCATTAATAATAACTTGGATTTCATTTGTTTCCTGGTCAAAGAACAATTCAGTACCTTTGATGGAGAAGATCATGAATGTGCCTTATGGCTTCTGTTAAAGAGAAGTCAGTCAGAAGACAAAGCAATCAGACTGCAGGCTGTACAAGACCTGGCAAGCAACAGTCACTGGCATGGTAATGTATGCTGATGTAGCCTAATTTGTCCCAGAAATTCCACAGAGTCTTAGTTAGCTGTTCCAAGTCTGCTGACAGCATGAAGAAAAGCTAGTAGCTGCAAGAAGCATAAATACACTCTGAAACTTGGTCTAAACGTGGGGGAATTATTTACATTTCAAGCAGCTGCTCTTTCCTAATACCCTGACATAGTGTGAGTGTCTGCAGTGCAGGCCTCTCTCTGTTTCCCCACCAGAGGACTGTAACCATTGCTGTGCTGTGGAGAGCAGTTCATGCTCCTTAGTTCCTTAGGTTTTCTGTTGCGATTGCTAATGCAGTCACAAGTTTTGGCAGTGATTTTTTTATAAGCCTCTGTAGGAGTGAGTTTAAGGTCGTTGGTTAAATTAATAAAAATTGGTTAGGAGCTGATAGGTAATAATGACAAACCAGAGGTAGAGGGCTTGTACGTGCAAGCATTATCTGTAAGACATTTTTTATCCTAGTTATTATTTAATAGTAATAAGTTCTCCCTCTTGCTTTAGGAGCAAATATCCTTGAAACCCCAAGTAAAGGGAAGGTGTGTGTATGTGTATTTGTGTTTCCTTCTCTCCCCTCCATCACCAGGCTACATAAACGAGATGACATTCTATTCTGGACTCTCATTTTGGTAATTTCGTCAGTTGTGTATCTTTCACTTTTCCAGTGCAATTCCACACCATGGGATTTATCTTGTTTCAAATTTTTAAAATTCTAAATAATTTCCACAGGGAATTTATGCCAGCAAACTGTGTTTGAAAATGTTTGAAAGCTAGGATGTACCAAAACTGAGCTTTGTCCTTTGTAGGCGAATACTGTTAGCAGGTGATTTCAGAATACAAGATGTCCAGTATCAGGAATTTAGTTGCCTTTTGTTATCTCCCTTTCTCTGTAGTGCTCGTTGTTGTAGTATTTGGACATTTCACAAACATTAATTATTCTTGCCAACTGCCTCATGAGGGAAACAGGCTTTTTTTAAACCTGATGCTTCAAAACCAAGTTAAGAAAGTTTAGGACTGAAAGTTTAGGCACTGATGTGGCTGCTAATTTTTCACAGCTAGGACAGAGTGTTCATCTAGAACCAAAGTATTCAGCTCCAGTGAGTTCAGTTTGCAGGTATAAATTACCTCCACCAAAGGAAAAGTGTTGCCAATCTACGACTGTGAAAAATATCTTTTAAATGGCTTGTCAGTTTTGTTCTAGAATTGTGTAACAGTAGCAGGAATAGAAGCAAATTTTTGTAAAAAAAAGCGCTGATCCACTTCAGGGTTTTATTTTCTTTTCCTTCAGTTTGCCACTGACTTATCAAACTGGCCTATAATGAGCAGCTAGTACCCAGGTGTATTTCAGCTCAGTGTAGTGCTGGTCTAACATCTGCAGTTTTTAACTTTTAGAATTTGTGGTTAGAAAATCAAAGGGTTTTTCTAAGTAGACTGCAGAGAGATGGTTTTTCTTTTCAAGTATATTTACAAAGTAGATCACAAACTACATTTAAAACAAAATTAAGTATTTAAGGTTAGTTTTAACTCTTAACACTGAAATTCTTGTACAACAGATTATCAGTATGTCACAGTTGCTCAAACCTGTGATCAAAGGACTGCTATAGGTTTGGCTCGATCCAAAGATGTTGACCTTCGCTTTTTCCTGCCTCCACCACCATTGCCAAAAATAAAGACTGTAAGTAAAGGAAAAGTAGGTATTAGATGATTCTTAGTTGCTTACTTCTTTTTTACTACTTTTGTTGTTAACTTTTGTTGAAAGTGAAGTTCTCCTAAAGTAACTGACTAGTAGTAAAATACCAAAATACAAAACTGTAATATGTGATACACCCTTGGGGTATATCTGCATTAGGGAGTGGCGTGATGGAAAGGAATAAGGTTGGAAGTATTGATCAATTATTATTCTTGGACTGTATATCCACATGACATATTTAGAAGCAGTGAAATCTGAGCCAGTTACCGGTCTTACACTGCTTGTCTCTACCCAGTAGGCAATGTGAAGAAATCATCCTGGATTGCCTTGTTGACACTGAAAGAATCTTATGCACAGAGCGTGCTCCTGGAGGCTTTTGCCTCCTCAGTAGTACTGTGCTGCTCTGCTGTAGGCCCACCTCTTCACTGTCAGCTTTTGGGTGCCAGCAGATCCTTATTAGATAAATTTGGCCTTGCTTTATTTTTAAGTTAAACTAAACACATTTTAAATGTGTGTGTGTATATATTGTATATATGATGGTCTGAGGGATCATGTCATCAGCTTCTTCAATAAAGAAAACTGGCATATGAAGTATAATATTCAAGGTGTTTTGGAATGCTGATAGAATGAAGAGGGGCAGAAGGCCCTGTCAGAAAATACCTGTGTATCTTAACCAACGGAACTCTGAATATCAGAGTTTATATTTGATTGGGTGTGATATTCTCAGTTTTTGCTTCCTTGCCTTTATAACATTATGTGATAGTGGATCTGTACCTGTCAGTCCTTAAATACTAGGTTACACCAGTATATGGCTGTGGATATATTTTTACAGCAGTATGATTGCTAGGTGATTGAAGCTAAGAGTTGCTGCTTAGGAAGTTGAAGCAACTCTACGCAAATAAGTCTCCATCTCTGATTTTATCAAAGATTAGAATAATGGCAAGTTCAGTGATGGTGGGCAAAGAAAATTACTTTGTTGAAGCTAACAATCAATATATGGATTGTTAAATGAATACTTACATTAATTTTTCAGACCAAACATTAAAAAAGGTCTTTATTTTTTACTAGTAATTTATACATTCGTTTTAATGGAGCAGCACCAAAAGCACAGCATCACAAGTTGGTGGATGAGGAAGGTGATTGTCCCACTCTGCTCTGCACTGATGTGGCCTCGCCTTGAGCACTGTGTGCAGTTTTGGGCACTACAGTATAAAAAAGATATTAGAGTATTAGAGAGTGTCCAAAGAAGGGCAACAAAGATTTTGGAGGGCCTTGAGGGGAAACCACATGAGGAGTGGCTGAGATCACTTGTCTGTTCAGCCTGGAGGAGACTGAGAGGAGACCATTGCAGCCACAACTTCCTCATGAGGGGAAGCTGAGAGGCAGATACTGATCTCTTCACTCTGGCAACCAGTGACAGGACCTGAAGGAATGGCCTGAAGCTCTGTCAGGGGAGGTTTAGGTTGGATATCAGGAAAAGTTTTTCACCCAGAGCGTGGTTGAGCACTGGAACAGGCTCCCCAGGGAAGTGGTCATGGCCCCAAGCGCGACAGAATTCAAGCAGCTTTTGGACAATGCTCTCAGGCACATGGTGTGAATCTTGGGGAGTCTTGTGCAGGACCAGGAGTTGGACTTCTGTGATCCTTGTGGGTCACTTGCAACTCTGAGTATTTTATGATTGTATGAAAATTTCTATGTAGTTAAGGGTGAACTTTTAAGTTTCCTCTGCCAAGAGGAACTGGTTTTTCTTCTGCTCTTTGGAACCATTAGAATAATAACTTCACCAAAATATGAAGTGTAAAGCTTGCTTTTTATCATTTATTTGGTGGTTTTGTAATTGTCAGTTTCCAAAGTCTTTACAGATAAAGCTATTAAACTGAAGTTGCAGAGCGCTTGAGTCCAAGGTTCATATTTTATGGCCTCATTAGTATGGCTGATTCCATTATTTCAAATATTTCTCTCTTCTGCATTTTGCTTCATGCTTTGAACAAAATAACCCAAAAGCTGTTCGTGCTTACTTCTCACAGGACTATCCCATAGAAGATGAACTTCGCTTGTTGTTGGTATCTTTACCTCAGACTGGTCTTGATCCATGTGTCCAGTACTTCACATCTCTTGCATTACGTGAAAGTAGCCAGACTCTTGCTGCACAAAGGGTGAGTTTCCATCTGCAGAACAGAACTGTTTGGGTTCTTTGTTCCTGCAGAGCTCAAAGATACAAATAATTTTCCATATTTTTTATCATTGTAAGAGGAAGAGGAATACAGACACTTAGTGATTGTAAAACATGAGCAAAATCTCTTGTAAATACAGTCTGTCTGCTTGAAAGCTTGTTTATATTTCCCAGCTGTTGAAAGGTGTAGCTGAAGATTATATCTTACAAGCTTTCCCATTAAGTAGGCATTTCAACACTCTATCCAAAACATTCCTTTTCCTTGTAGTGCTCATAAAATGATTTTTCACATTTCATCTTACTGTTGTTTGAATGTTCTTTTACTGATGAGATTATTAAACCTCTCTTAAGTCTCTAGTAAAATGGTAGGTTGTTAGCACACCTTAAATAGTAAACTCTGTTACGTCACATGAAAGTGCCTCTTTGAAATAGGTCCCTTTTACCAAACCAGAATTGCAGTAGTCTATGGTCTGTTTGGACCTAGATCTAGGAATTCTCCAACTGTGTCTGTGCAACAACTTCCTAAGGGGCTTTAGGAGTGTCATTTAAAGTGTCATTATTGTTTAATATTTATGTCAGTTTCATCCACTCTCTATTGTGAATTTTCCTTTTTGTTGTTTGAAAGTTCTGACTTCCTTAATCAATGATTGTTATTTTTTATAAGATGCAATTAAAAAAATGAATGTCATTTTAATAACAATGTTTGTCAGTCTTCATTTGGAGTTTCCACAGTGCAATAACTCTTTATTTTCTATGACAGAGTTATGTGTGCTATTTTTACACTATCACTCCTTTACTGTTTTCACAGCCAGAGCTCGTGCTACAAAGGGAGCTTTGGTAAGACGCCACACTTGGAAGTATTTTGATTTTTATTGAGGTTATGTTGGTCTTTCTGCTGCGTGATTGAGAGACTGGTCTTCTGAGGCTGTGCCACGTATTGAAGACCTTTCTTCCTCCTCTTCTAAGTTTTGCAAGTCTAGAGTTACACTGATTCTTGCTTTTTTATGCTTAAGCAAATGATCTTAAAAGATGACATTCATTAACAAAATGAAAATACTAGATTTTTCCCCCTTTATTGTATGTTTTGAAGTTAATAGACTAAGGAGACTACACACTGCAAATCTAGTTAATATTTCCAGTTAAAAATAGTAAATACTTTTATGATGTACTGTTGTGTAATTTGTACGTTTTGAGAAGTGCATGCATGCTGTGCACTCTTTAAAGCAATTTCTATAGATCATTACACACTTAACATTCTGAATTAGAAATCCTTTTTTTATGTAGCCATTTGAAATGTGTTACTATTTTTATGGTTTTTCATTTCAGGGAGGCTTATGGTGTTTTGGAGGAAATGGACTTCCATATTGTGAGACATTGAGTAAAATCCCTTCAGAGACAGTGGAACTCTTTTGCTTGCAGGCTTTAGTACAGCATTCTAAGGTAATTTGTCTTTAAACTGTAACTGAAAAGCTACATTTTATAGACATTCCTCTCTAATGCACTCTCATGTACTGGGAAGGAGTTGCCATTTCCTTGTCTCCTACCTCTTTCTCCTTCTGTAAGAATGTTTAAACCACTGAGATGGGTGTGAAATGAACACATTCCTGTAACAAAGTAGGGTTTTTTTCTCATGAGGAAGTGTATGTAAGTTTCGTTGTTGTTTCTAATTCGCCCTTACAAGTTCCCCTGTACTATACCTGTATTAATCTTTGAAGAAGTAAAAGGGCAGCTCTGAGGCTCTAATGCCAGATTTTCACAAAGCAAAATAGTGTCATGAATTCACTCTAATCAGAAACCAGAACAGAATGCAAACTTTACCCATTCACGAAGGTATTCTTTGGGCAGAATATTGCACAGCAAGCAGCTAATACAGTGACCATTCCTGGGACCAGTCTGCTTTTTGCAGACACAGATGAAGAGTATGGAAGACATTTTGTAGCAGTAATACTTCTTGTTTCCTATTGCTACATTCTTCTGTGTACACTTAATTGTTCAGAAGCCTAAAACACTGAAACAGTGTTGAGAACACCAAATGGTTTCTGATAGTTGGGATGGATAAAGTGCAGCTTCCTGGTATTCTTTTCACATCTTCTCTATGCATAGAAATTCTGACTTAGTCTAGAAATTGTTTCATTCTAGATTTTCAGTTTAAGGAAGTTGTGACTGTACTCATTCCGAATGCCTGTTGAAAGCCACAGGCTTGAGGATATCAGCAGTTCCAAGGCTACCCTGCATATTCATCTGGACTAAATTGTTGCCCTTAGTAATGGTCAGTAATGATCAGTAATGATAGCAGTACTATTTGGAATGTAAAAAATACATTTTTTTAATGAAATGGGAAAGACCCTTCAGATGATCATTTTGAAAAGAAGGAATTATAATGATTGCATTTTGGGTGATGGACAAGTGGCTCTGGTTGAGATAGTGCTTTAGAAAATGCAGACAGTTGACCTGTTCAGACTCTAGAACTTGAGTTGAAATTTGGTCATGCCAAGTGGAGACCATTTCATCTCCCTCAGACATGAAGAAGGGTAGAGAGGTGGTACTCACAGATTTTCAAGTTGTCAGTTCATAGGAATTATGCATTTTGCATATTAAAACATCTATTTCCTCTTCAAATATGTCATAATAAATTCTAAATTAATATAATTTCTATGCAACAAGGGCTGTCTTATATCTGCTTCTTAAAACTCCCTAATTTATGAATTAAGAGCGTCTAAAAAACCTTTTGCAGAACATCTGTTTATTGTCACTGTATTTACTTTGTAATGCCAGATTTCTTCTCACTGTGATAAAATTGAAGCTAAAGGAGGCCTCCAGCTACTGCAGAGGATATACCAGCTACGTAAAGATTCAGCAAAGATACAGAGGAACATAATCCGCATTATTGGCAATATGGCTTTGGATGAACGTCTTCACTCATCCATAGTACGTGCAGGTAAAAGGAAAGCTGTCTCAGTGGTAGATTTCTACTCCAAACATTTCAGATAAATAAATAAAATAAATAAATAGAAAATGTCAATATGCAGTTCTCTAAATCCAAGCTGATGTCTGATGTTAAATACAGTGTGCATTTTTACACGAAGAGAAGTAGCAAAGGCACAGGAAAAGATGGTGAAGGTGATTAAAAATTTGCAATGGCTGTGATATGAAGAACAAATAACTAGACTAAGACACTTAGCATGGAAAAAGCAACTGAAAGAGAATATGATGGAGATTTATTAAATTCTCTTCACTGGCATAGAGAAGGCAAAGAAGGAATGATCATCTGCTGTTTGTTGTAATGCAAAACCAAAGGTTAAATTATGAAGAGACAGAACAAATAAATAGTATTTTCCATATATTGCATGACCAAAATAAAACTTGCCACAAAACATTATGGTAGTTGAAGACTCACAAAGCTTCAAAGAGTGGTGAGACAAATTCATGAAATGAAAAATCCATAAAATTCTACAAATGGAAACAAAGTTGACTGGAGAAATCTGAGGGTATAGGCTAGAATCAGAACTGTATAATTGTTCTTTTATTGTTCTATTCTTGTATTGGTCTGCAGCTTCCATACTGCTCACTTCTGAAGAAAGGCAGCTGGACATAAAGGCCTTTGTCCTGGGCTCTGGCACCATTCTTAAATTCTAATGATTGTTGAAGCCATACATGTAGAAGAAGAGATTGAAACAGGAGAGTCAGCAGCTCCCTGGGACAGAGCTCTCAGTACAAAAGGAATTTTAGACAGTGAATCAAACTCCAGAGATGAGCAGTTGGATACTGCTAGTCCAGAGTTGATAAAGCTTCTCTTTTATTGCTGGATGATGCATAAGAAGAACCTCTAAGGCTCTTTTTCTTGCAAAAACTGCTGTCACAGGAAAAAGAAAAACAGTAATGCACTGTGTAGCAGCTGTGGTAGGTTATCTGGGGGCAGAACACTTATTTTTGATTCTGAACAGTTATTTTTGACTCTTCATCTTGACTCGTTTAAGAGAAATGCAAAACCAGAGCTTGTAAGTGTTAAAAGTGTATAACGTGTTTGGAAGTCATAGTATCTTTGACATAAAATTTTATTGAGGATTGTATCCAATTTAATTGTCTTATATTTCTAATGTATAAATAGTATACAAATTTTAGAATAGCAAAGATATTTTAATCACATAAAGAGTTTTTCTTATGCTGGATTTTAAAATTAGAAATTACTGTATTTTCACAGCAAGCATCAATTTTTTTACTTGCCATTGCTCCTGTAGGTTGTTTTCTATGCCTTTCTTATGCTTTAAGCTTCATTGTCTCCATCTTCCTGGAATTTTACCTGCAAAAAGAGATTTGAGATCTGTTCTTGCTACAGCTGTACTGACCTGCTGATACACTTTCTTCTGAGAAGGGGTTCTCCTTCAGATCTTAAGATGAACAGTAGTAAAATACATGTGAATTTTTGAATTTAGGAGATTCCACTTACCTAGCCTTGACTTTCCTGAGGTAAAGAGTAGATTGAAATAATTTATTTTGACGTTGCCATTCTTAAGTTTTAACATCTATTTTCAGATGTATGGTTTGATGGTTGATGTTTCTGAATTCTGTTGTTCAGATGATGTTTCTATTAGTTGACCTGCCCCTTCTTTTCTCAATGTAGGCTGGGTTTCTGTACTTGCTGAAGTAATGAAATCCCCACACATCATTCAGTCTTCTCATGCATCCAGAGCTTTGGCTAATCTAGACAGGGACATGGTGAAAGACAAATATCCAGATGGTGTTTATGTCTTACATCCACAATATCGTAGCAGGTAAAGTAGAAGGAGTACATGCTGTACTTGGAGTTATTTGTTCTGCTGTTCTGTTACAAAACTTTGGAAGAGTTGACATCAGAGTGCTGTTGTACTGATGTTACCTTGCCCCTCCTGCTCTTTGGTGGATTGAAAGGACTGAATTTAGATTCTCAAGTAGAAGGAGTAGAAGTGATTGAAGCAGTCCCTAGGCATGGACAGAGTATTACTGTAATGCATGGAAAATCTGAACACAAAACATGAAATTAATTACTGTTTTGTGTGGGTTGCAACTGTTTAACCTTTGCACTTTTTCTTGGGATACAGTGCCTTGTAATTATTCTATTGGCAACGGCACATGTTGGCCTAAGATGCAGTAAATTTTCATCCTCAGTAATAGTGATTGTGTGTCTGGGACTAAAGCAAGTCTCCAGCGTGAGTGTCAGTAGCAACTATTCCCTGGGTCATTGGTGTTACTCTGGTTACAGTGAAGATCTAGTGTGATGATAAGGCTGGAGCTACCCTGCCACATGAGCAGTAGCTGGCGGGAAAGGTGTTTTTCATTATAGAAAATTATGATTTGTGAGGTGGGTACTTTCCATACCTCATTTTATATCTTTCTTCTTTGTGGTTCCCTAGTTTTTGTTTTTATCTGAGTACGCTTTTTGAAATATCATGAAATGTTGTCCATAAGGTAAGAAGTCAGATGTAATGTTAAAAAAAGCGTTTTGGCATCCCTTAGGTTAAAAGTTCCAATTTGCTAAAAGAACACGTACCACATATCTCTTAAAATTTCCTTTTGGTTGATCAGCCAGCCTATCAGAGCAGACATCCTTTTCGTTCATGGTCTTTTGGGAGCAGCATTTAAAACCTGGCGACAGCAAGACATTGACCGGCGTTTGGATAAAAAGGCCTCAGAGAGGGAAGAGGACTATAGTCAGTGCTGGCCAAAGGTAAAAAGACAGTAATGTTTTCACATATGGCTGCTGTTTTCTCATTCATGACAGCTGTCCTGAGCATCTAGAAGGACACTGTCTGGCAGATGTCTTTTTTTAATTCAATTACTTGTAATTTGTTATAAAAGTGGCAGTTTTCAAGTTCCTGATGATAAGTTTTTGTTAATGACTTGTTTGTTGTTCTTGCAAGGAAAAATCCCTGCTAAGTTTTATGTTCTCAACATCATTTACCTGCTAGTGAAAGAGGAGGCAATGGCTGCTTTCCTTATGCTCTCTCTTCTTTTTTTTTTTCTTTTTTTAATGAAATGTTATTGCTGAGGAAAATATTTATAGAATAACATTTTAAATTAAGTTCCCTTTCTTACCTAGGTGTCTGAGTACCTTACTTTGTGCAGATTGCTATTTAAGTGTTGTTGGTGAATAAGTAATTACTGCTCCAAGCAAACTCACATTGCTATAGCCACTAAAGTATCTCTGTGAAACTTGAACTGATCAGTCCTGTTGGTAATCTTAGTAACTTGTTTCACCCAGGAGAGGGAGCCAGGAATGCATGAGTTAGAGATGAATCCTCATTCCTTGCCTGCTTTGTGGCTCAGAAACAATCTAGAGTTCAGCATGTGATAAAAGAATGATAATCCAGGTGTGACATATATTTGGGGATTAACTGAAGAGCAAAAGTCTTGCTTGATATTGTCCCTATAGTAACATCTTTTCTCCATTGCTTTCAAGAGTTTAAGTACATCAATTATAAACTCCTTTGGTTTTGCTTTTCTTTAATTTAGACATGGCTTGCTTCAGACTGTCCTTCCCTTAGAATCATATCTGTGGAGTATGACACCCATTTGAGTGACTGGAAAGCAAAATGTCCTGTTGAGGCTCAAAGGTAACAAATGCAGTACCTGCAGTTTGGAGGTGGGGGCAGGACATAGACCTGTAAAGCTGATCCTTGGGATCACCTAGTGTGAAAGAGTCAATTTAATTTTTCCTGTTGCTTTGAAAAATCAAATTAGGAAAAATATTAAGTAAAGTCATGGTATGCTGGAGTTTTAGCCTCATGGATAGCTATATGTGGCAATTTCATGAATTCTTGCAGTCTGTTTTGCTTCATGTTATGGGAGACAATAAATTATGCTATTAGTTAATGAAAATACAACACCAACTTTATATCTTAAGGGGTGTCTTTTTTAAAGTGACACAATAATTCTTCATAAGCACAGCAAAAAAATCACTGTGGCTTTATACTCCTGATAAAATGAAGCATATATTTTCATAAAGTCATTTAGGTTGGAAAAGACCCTTCAGATGATCAAGTACAATTAACCCAGCACTGCCAAGGCCACAATGTTCCTAAGTGCCACATCCACGTGCCTTTTAAAAGCTTCAAGGAACGGGGACTCAACCACTTTATGGGAAGCCTGTTTCAGAGCATCACAACCCTTTTGAAGAAATTTTTCCTGATATCCAACTTAAACCTTCCCTGTTATCTCTTGTCCCTGTCGCTGGTTCCCTGGGAGAGGAGGCCACCCCCACCCAGCTACACCCTCCTTTCAGGTGGTTGTAGAGAGTGGTAAGGTCTTCCCTGGGCCTCCTTTTCTCCAGGCTAATCAATCCCAGTTCCCTCAGCCTCTCCTCATAGGACTTGTGCTCCAGACCCTTCACTGGCTCCATTGCCCATGTCTGGACCTGATGTAGAGCCTCAATGTCTTTGTTGTAGTGAGGGGCCCAAAACTGAACGCAGGACTCAAGGTGCTGCCTCACCAATCCCTTCCCTAGTCCTGCTGGCCCGCTATTTCTGATACAAACATACTGTTATTCAAAAAATGTTACTTTGATGATAAAATACAATAACTGTATCTGATTCAATCAGAGTGTAATTGCCCTTGCCAGAGGAATGCTGCTGTTTTTACTGACCTTGAACAGGGTTGATCAGAGGAAGATGCTACCACCAGACACGTTGAAAAATAAAACCACTTTGAGATTGTAAAGGTTTTTTGTCTTGAATAAAATTTGGTTATTAGGTTCAGGGATCTTTAAATCACAATCCTTCAAACATTTATGCAGATATTTAAGCATGTAACTATTACTGTAAATTCAACTTGTGTACTGCAGCAGGGCCATGTGCTTACAGGTTAAGAATCTGAAAATTAATAATGCTTTTTGTGCAGGGAAGAAAAAAAATTCAACCTGTATAATAGACTGGGAACTTGGTACTTGTTCATTCCCTCCTCTCTGGCTATATGAAAGATCAGTGCAATTACTGCATTAAGGAAATCATGTAAGCAGGAGAAAATGAGGAACACATGACTGTTAATGTGCCTCTTTGAAATTAGGCAGAAAAATTGCAGTAAGGAGGATGTAGGTGGTTACCTGTGCAGGTCCAAGAAAACTGGAATTGGCTTTAAATTGCAATTGGGGAGGTTTAGATTGGGTGTTAGGAAGAAATGCTTCACTAAAAGCATCGGCAAGCCCTGGAAGAGGTTGCCCAGGGAAGTGGTTGAGTCCCGATCCTTGAAGATAATATAAAGACAGGCAGATAAGGCTCTTAGGGACATGGGTTTATGGTGGACTTGGCTGTCCACCTTGGGCTAACAGTTGGACTCCATAATCTTACAGGTCTTTTAAATGTAAATGATTCTATGATTCTAAGAAAACTCTTCTTGTGTCTGTCTGGAGAAAGTGTGTTAAAAGAAATAAACATATATTTCCTTTTTCGTTCCCAAAGATAACATCTTTTTCATTTCAAAATGGAAAATTACATTACCTGCTATTTATGATCATCCAAGCATAATATTTGATAATTTTATAATTTTATATGGTTAATAATAAATGAAAGATATTGAAGATATTTTTAACTAGGAGGAACAACGAGGTTGCAGTAGAAAAACAACCTTAGGTTTGCTCTTAAATGTACTGTCTCATTTACTGTTTCAAAAGTGAATTTTTATGTCTCTCTGCTAGCCTAGAGCATACCGTTCAACTGAAAAGACACATTTGATTATTCTTTTCATAAGTGTTATAAAGCAATTTCTAGTGAGAATGCTGAGACCAATAGAGATGAAGTGAATTATTTTGCACAGTGGTTGCCCCCATATCCTGATGTTTTCATTACCCAAGGGCCTTCTGTGTTTGATTCTTATTGCACTGCAAGGAGCAAAGTAAAGTGCAAGTGTTGCACTTTCAAGCTTGGATTGGGCACTGGCATTGGTTTTGTTTTGGTTCTACCACAGATTCATTTTCAAACTTTTATGTGTAGCTTATCCTTCCCAGAGTTCAGTCTTCTCATTTATAAAATGGAGATTATTGTGCTTTCATACTATTCCAGTACAAAGCATTTGGAGATTGTCTGGCAAGTGTAACTGACATTAGTTGTGATCTTTTAAATGTATTTGTTGATCATGCACTTAGTTTTTAAATTTCTGTGCATTGCTCCATATTTTGAGCATTGTTTAGCAAAGTGTATGAGGTTTGTTCATGTTGCAGGGTGTAAAGTGCATTATGTGTTGATGTTGCTTTCATAGAATAACAACTGTTTTCCTACAATGTGCAAATGAAACTATTTAAAACTCCATAAAACAACTTGTCAAGAAAACAGAAATGTTTGCTGAGCGAAATTAAAGTAAGACTTTCTAGCAAGGGCAAGAAACTGAATTTAGCTCAATTCCCATTGTCCTTGTGAAGCGATCCTTACAAAAGTTCTTGGCTGTTTTCAATGTAGAAACAATAATTAAATAATTAATATTTGTTTACCTAATTCACTTTCATAAATGTGCAGCACTAAAATTCATTGTGTTTTAACATTGCCTTTTAACCTGTCACGCTCCATTATGCCTGTGTTTGTTTTTTCTTTGCAGGAAGTCTATTGCTTTCAGGAGCAGTGAGCTGCTTGACAAGCTCAAAGCTGCTGGGATTGGAGACAGACCTCTGGTGTGGGTATCCCATAGCATGGGTGGTAAGCATGTTGCCTGTTTGATATAAAGCATTTATTTGCATTAAAGATTTCAGAATAAGCCATTAACCAAATTCAGGTAGAAGTGCAATTATTCAGAATAGTTTCTTTAAAAAATTGGCAAAGACCTAAAAACGAAAAACAAATTTCTATTTTCTTAATGCATTATATTTAATAGTATAAACATTTTGAAAGGATTGCTATTGCTGTTTGTTCTTACTGTGTTGATTTAAAAACTCAGTGAGTTGAAATTCATGTAAATGGAAATCCAGAGGCAAAATTTTCTCCATGATCAGGCATATAGTAAATGTCATTAGCAACACATAACACAAATCAAAATTGGATTTGCCTCATTCATTGCCATTTTATATTGATGCCTCCTCAAGCATAATTGGGGTTTTTTCAAGTTAATCTTACATATTTGACAATCTAAGGACTAATCAGCCAAGGCAAGAATATGGTTAGTTGTTTCATGGTTAATATAGCATGGTCATTATTTCCCAGTGATTTAAATCCCTGCATTAATTCAGCTTCTGTTGCCAGGTCTTCTAGTCAAAAAGATGCTGGTGGATGCTTCCAAGAATCCAGAAATGGATAAAATTGTAAACAACACCAGAGGAATCGTATTTTACAGCGTACCTCACCATGGTTCCCAGCTGGCTGAATATTCTATAAATGCCAGATATCTCCTCTTCCCGTCTGTGGAGGTTAAAGAGCTCAGCAAGGGTATGTTCACTTTGCTACCATCTAGCAACAGGAACTCTGCTAATCTGTTCTTGCTGCTTTGGGTTTTTTTCATTGTGCTGTCAGAGGAAGCTGGGGAAAAACAACAAACCTCCTTTTTATGTTTTGGGTTGTCTGTTGAATTATTGCAAGTAATTCTGAGTAGCTGTTTCATTTGATTGCAGAGGTGAGGGGGAAAGGGGGAGTCAGAAGAAATTGTTGCATATGCTAGTTGGAAAAAAGGGATTACAAACAAAATGCTACACCTTTTACTGTCATAGTAATTAAAACATCTCTAGCAATGTAGTCTTGCCAGAAAAATGCTATAATCTTGTAACACTGCAAAAATTATGTTGCTCTTTCTCAGATTCTCCTGCCCTTAAAGAGCTGAATGATGACTTCTTGTCTTTTGCCAAAGACAAGAAATTTTCAGTGCTGAGTTTTGCAGAGACCCTACCAACACACATAGGCAGCATGATAAAACTGCATGTTGTACCTATGGAGTCAGCAGGTAAGTGAGAAATAGACATTTAATTTATTTAATTTGATATATATTGATGTAAACATCAATAACAAGAAAAGGTTATATAAATATTATGGTAAAAAACCTAGAAAAGAAGTCTATTACAGTGTGGGGATTTTTGTTTAAACTTTTGACTGAGCCTCCCTGCTGAGATCTTCTGATCTAGCTACATTTAGCTGATGTAGGTAGATCAGAAGATCTACATTTTGATCTTAGAATAGCAGTTGTTGGCTTTGATTTTTCGAAGTGAGAGTAACATTTGTTAAAAAAGCAGAGTAGACTCTGGTCTAATGTTGAAGTCCTTTCCTTTGGAATTATGACTAGTTGTGGTTTATCTTTGTATAGGAAGGCTGCATAGTGTTTCAGATGCTTCTGCAAATTCCAGCTATTTTCTCCTTTAAAAAACTAAGAAAGAAAATTAGTCAACTGCTAATGGAAGGAAAAAGTCACGAAGCTGGTTTTCAGTGTTAAGAATCCTTTACCTTCCACATCTCATGAACTCCAGCAATAGAGTTTGCCTCCTGAAGAGATCCCTCCATCTTTTTACCTTTTTTTAGGTACCTTTTAGGAAGCCAGTAATTTTTTTCCCTTGCTTTTTTTTTTCCTTATTTTTTTTAACTGTTTTAAGTCTTATATTTTCAGTCTTTCTTTTGCACTGCCCAAGGTATCTGTAAACCAGAAACCATTGCTTTGTTAGGTTTTAGACCAGGCTTACCACCAGCTAAATCCACTAGCTTGAGTGCAAGGTTAGATACTTTGAAAAAGGTGGACTGTACATCCCTGTTTTCTGAATTACTCTTTAGCAGTTTTTTTACAGTATGTCCTCTTGAGAAGCAATGTTTTGCGAAAATGTTGCTGATGCAGTTTTATTGGCAAGGACCAAAAAACTGGACCTTTTTTTGTTATTGTTTAACAAAATAAGGTTAAAAAGAGGGCTGAATAACAGAGCCCAAATGATCACTGTGCACTTGTAATTTTGTGGCATGTCTCTCCTCTTCCAGGGATGACACCTAGTGCAGCACATGAGTGCTCTTGAAAACCTTTAGAGGGCACATGGCAGTTTAGTAGCAGGCCACTCTGTTCAAAACACAGGCTGATGAGCAGGCAGCTCCCTGTTTCTTGCATGTCTTCTTGGGCACATGAAAGCAGAGCTTCATCTTGCTCTAATATAATTTAACATGGTTAAAGATACAGAAGTCAAAGCAAAATGGAGGATTTCTCTAGATGATGAGTGAATAGACAATAAACTGGAATGTGGCAGTCACAGCATCCTAACTGGAAAGTTAGTAGTGATGGTTGTCAAGAAAGAATAAATGCTGTAGTGTGCCCAAAATCAGTAGCTGAAAATGGAATATTTGTATTCTACAATTAAGCAATGTAAATATTTCATTTATCTGGAAATGTGCATAGTGATTTGCAGCATATTTCAGGTTCATTGTAGTCCAAATTTTAATGTCCATGTCAAAGTATTTGTGTAAGGAATATGGGCAATTAGTGGTAATCAGATTGAAGTTACCATGCATTAAACTACATCCCTGATGATATCAATGCTTAAACCTCAGTCAGGACTGTGCTATCAGTAAATGAAGTTTTGTTTCAACAAAGTTGTCTGTATGGAGAAACATACACTTGTGTATTTCAAACAAAGACAGCAGAACTCTGACCTAATGGTGTAGTGTGCCAGTGTGGGTTTTGTGGCAACACAGAGCTCTATCAGGCCATAACTGTGTGTACTGATGCTTTTAGCACATGAAAAAATAATGATTAATAAAGAGTTTTACTGAAGATGGGAGAAGTTGCTTTTGAGAGAGAAATTGCTAATGCAAGATGTTCTTTTCAGTCTAGGTCATCTTATAAACTCTGGTAGTTTTTTTTTTTTTTTTCCCAGACATAGGAATTGGAGACCTTATTCCAGTGGACGTTAATCATCTAAATATTTGCAAGCCAAAGAAGAAGGATGCTTTCCTGTATCAACGTACACTGAAGTTCATTCAGGATGTTTTAGCCCAAGAACTGTGAGACTAAGGTTTTGCCATCCTTTCCTGCTTCTCTCCTCTGTTTGTGTAACACAGAAACTTCTCCTAACATTTGTTAGGGGATCTGCAGAATTACAAGGGTGCTGTGTCAATAGTATCTGCTGCTGAATAATTTCCTGTACATCTTGAACTTTAGACACCTGTCCAATTTATTTCTTAAAATACATTCAAAACAAATACAAACTTGGCAAAAAGAAAGTGCGTGCCCAGGATATCTTCTTTTAGCAAAAAAAAAAAAAACCCAAGCTTGCTTTGAAAGCAGGTAAATATACACCTGGGATAAAGTCTTAAAGACAGGATTAGAAACAATTAAATGAGGTGGTTATTTGTTGTGTCAAAGGGGAGAAGCAGCATGTGGCTGCTGCAAAGTTTTGGTTTACTGTCCGTGTTAGGGTAGCCTGACTGGAGCCTGAAAAATTAGTATTCAAGTGAATGAAGGTAGCATTTTGATCTAGTGGCCCAATTTTAGGAGGTTTTGTCATTTGCCTTTTCATTTAATAGATCACCCAGATTGGTCAGCAGACACGGCATCTGTTTTTCTGCATGAGAAAGAGACAGGTTGGTAGCTTGCCTTGCTTAGAAAATTGTTGTTGTTTTAGTCTGTTTGTATTAATGAAAACAAAGGAAAGAAATATTCATCTTGTACGTTTCCCTCTTTATCTTAGCAACTTGTGAGACTGCTTTCCTTAGGACAGTGTGTATCTGGTCAGACAGGGCAGTTCTGTGCTTGTTCACATTGAAGATGTGTTTGATGAGCTCAGCTCTTCTGCTTTGCTCCTGGGACACTCCAAGAAGTTGGTACAGTCAAATCCCTGGCTCGTGTTACTCATACAGAAACTTTTCTGTAGCTGATTTAAAGAAGAGCATTGAAAATGCTCAGGTGGAACACAACAAATGTAGGCCCGGACAAGAAAGTTAATGCTTAGAGTTTGGAGCTGAGGTAGAAGAAAGTAAAGCAGGAAGAAAATCAGGTGATTGTAAGGCCTCACTGGAAATTACCACAAATGTTTTGGTTTTCTGGGGCCCAAATATATCTGTTGGTGTAGATACAGAGAATACAGCAGTGTCTTATTTGAATTTATGTTTATGTTTAGGATACCCTAACAGTACTGATGAAAAATCAGTATTTTTAGATAAAAGAATGGCAGTGCACAGTCACTTTTTTGAAGTCTTAGATAATTTGCACTGTGGTTAAAAGCAGTCTCCTGTTATTGTGGTCTCTTTACTCCCTCTCTTTACACCTGCATCCCTCTCTGAAAACAAACATGGGCTGTGTAAAGCTGTACTGCCTTTGCTGACCATTTGTTAAATAAGGTCTGTATTGATGACAGGCTTGAGGTGTCCCCTCATGTCACTCCTGTGAGATGGATCCAGTATTACTGCCCTTCAAATGATGGCTGTGAAAGCTGCCAAGGAGGTGGGGTGCACCTTGCAGTTCTGCATGGGCTTGGTTCTGTGGGCACTGCCATCCTGCCAGGTCCTGAGAGCAGCCCAGGAGGACACTGCACTCAAAATACACTTCTGGAAATTGAGGGAACTGCAAAGTAGAATTCACAAGAGCAGTACAGAGACTGTACAGTGCTACACTGGCAAAAAGCGTATTTCCCCCCCTAACTGAGATGTAGGTAAGAACACTGCATGGCAGTATTTTGTATAGAAAATGTAACAGAAATGTCCTAATTTCTGAAGAGCTTTATATTTTTTACACTGTGGTTTAGACTTCAGAGTATAAATATATTAGTACACTTTGTATTCACAGAGTAGAGTATGTGGTATTCATGGTGAATAGACAAGACTTCTAATAACTGAATGCTTGTTTCATGTGACAAATCTATTGGTTTTAGTAGACTCCTTTGGCTTACACAGATTCAGATCAGTGACATTAAACATTAATCTTAGTAAATGCATCTATGTTTTGTAACTGGAATTATTAAGGCAATGCTCTCCTTTTTGTAACTGTATTTATATGTGTGTAACTTCTAAAACTAATATTTGGTGGGGGTTGTTGGGTTTGGGAGTTTGGGTTTTATTTTTTTGGAATATAGTAATAAAATGTGATTTAAAAAAATGTCTTGGATATGTCACATTGTGTATTAAAGGTTAATGATCTGCCAGCTGAATACTCTAGACCATGTTCATTTTTGTTAAAGATCTGCATGTTTTTTAGTGATTCTTGTGCTGGGACAATGTAACATTACGCTTCACTTGGGTAAGAGGCACAGTGCTGGGGGGGGTGGCTGGTCAGGCATGTTTTGCCAAACTGAGCAGTTTGTCAGTTGTGCTTTTGGAGTTTGCAGCAGTGTCTTCTAAAGCGTGTACAGCCATGAGTTTGAGGGCCAGCAGGTCTCTGGCCCAGCATTCATGTCTGCTTCCCATCAGGAATTGGATGCTTTTATGCTTCCTGGTGTCACATTAATTGAGTAGTGTCTTTCTGTAAATTCTCAGGTCTCAAAGTACTCTTTTAATCCCATCCAGCGGCTCAGCTGCAGGTGTGGCAGGCAGGTTGTGTGTGAGTTGTCTGAGGAGATGATGTTTCATCTGCATTGTGGCATCCAAGAGGAAATAGTGAGACGGGAAGGGAGGGCTAAAAGGGGTTGGTCAGTCCTCTTGCCCTTGTTGTCCAGCAGTCTGGTGTAACTGTGTTGGTGTTTCTAGCAGCAACAGCCACCAAGTATTCAACTGCTGTGATTACAGTGCTGTGAACTGGCTTCTGCTGTGATTTGTACTTCCTGGTGCCAGCTAGAGTAGCTGGCTGGACATGAGAAATTTTCCATCTGGTGAAAATGCCAATTCTGGATGAAAAGGGAAAAGCAAAAGCATTGTTTTGTCAGAGTGAAAATTCTAACCAATGTTTTGGTTCTCTTTGTTTGTTTCAGTGGTAACCCCCCTAAAAACGCTAAATCGGGCAGTTGCTTTACCCAGGGGAACCACTTACTCACTCCAAACACGAATGCAGCAGAGCCACCAGGGTGCGTACTGCAACTTGAAGCTGCAATACTGCGGGCCCTGGGCAAGCTCACGTGGTGTCTTGCCAAAGTCTCTCGTAATAAAAAGCAGACACTTGTAGGCTTGTGTCTGGTAAATCATTCATACCTGGCTTTACAGCTGCCATCAACAATTTTTGCCATTGCTGGGTTCATTGCCAGAAGAGTATCATGGGATAACCACTCCGTACTACTCATTATATGTCCCCGAAGACTGACAGCTGTCCCTGAGGACACTGATTTCCATTGATTATGTCCCAGTGAGGATGGGCAGCAGAGCTGAGAACAGAGCTGTGCTGTGGGTTCCCTGGTTGTGGACATAGGCAATAAGGGTTCAGGTTACTTGGCCTCTTTTTGCATGGTGGGGCCTGGCTTAATCCCAGATGAGAAGGAAAGAATCACTGCCTCCTGCAGTCGGAGTTTTCCATAGTGATTTCCCAAACATGGAGCAAGTCTGGCTCTGCTTTGCTTCCTCTGACCATTGAAACTAGAACCAGATCACATGCAGGTCACAAGCTCCTGCCTCTGAGAAAACACTAGGCTGGGACGTTGGGCACCAGTGTGGAAGGTAATTTATTGAGACAGGAGATTCCTCATTCTGTGCTGTAACCTTTTCAGCTGGACTGTCTGTCCCCTTCCCTTGATTTGCTGCGACTGAGCAATATCTCCTGTCACTGATAGCATAAACCAGCGAACTGCCGGGATTCATCCTTCAGTGGGCAGCTTGCCACAGACACAGACATAAGATAGAATGCTAAAGGCCACATCCGTCTCTTATTCAAGGAGAGTAATAAAGCAGATTTTATTTGACTTGTATAAATCCAGTTTAATTGGCTTTCCTGCTAACACTTTCATTAACATGTAAATTAGCTGTCCTAGAGCTGTTAATTATCTTTGCAGAAAATGTTGGATGTGATCATATACCGTACTCTTTCTTCTTTACTGCTAATGTTTTATACTGAGATGTGCCCATAAATATTCACTGTATTTTTTTTAAGAGGAGGACTAAGAGGCAAAGACTTTGTGTCATTTTGTAGGGAAACTAGTATCTTATATTCACCAGCCTGCAACCATGTTAAACTGACACTCACATGAGAAGCTTAGCATGGGGCTTTATGGGCTTGGCCTTTGAAGGTTCTGGGGATTTTTTGAAGTGTCTGGCAAATGAGAGAGCAGAGGAGGATGACAGGTGCTCAAAGGAAGCATCCTCTCTTACAGGATCTCTTGTATTCAAAATTTGGCAGTGGCAGAGAAACAGGTAGGCATTGTGAGGAAGAAAATGGCTGCATTCCCAGTGTTCAGGAAGCTCAGAACAAGCCAATTAATTTTCCTGTGGAAAAAGGAAAAAAACCTTCTTAACTTTAAATACATCTTAAAATTTATTTTGAAAATTAGTTGTTTTTTCAGCTTCACCACCTGCTTAAAAATGTTCTCTTTCCTTTAATAATGAAAGATCTTGATGCTTCTCTTAACAAGTTACGATGACAAGTTGCAATCTGGTTATTAACTGCCTGCTTTGCACAAATGGCATCTATCATGCACAGTTCTACCCCACAGGCAAGGCAAAAAGGACCAGCTTGTTCCTCATCTGCACTGTGGAAATAGAAGACTGACATGGCATTTGAACAGGGACACAGCTACTGAATTGCTAAACTGCCTTTAGCATAAGACATGCCCAAGCCAATACCTGTGCCATCAGCTGGTCTCAACCATTCCCTGTATTTCCTCAGGATCTGCACAGACAATGCACAAGCAGCCTATAGCATTTCTTTGCAGTGAAACAGCATGTGGAAAACTACAGTCCCTTTTCAAAGTATGCTGTTGGACATGGGCTTGGGAACAAAAACTAGGGTGAGTTTTGGAAACTTGCAGCAGAGCAACACCAGTGTTACTGCTGTTGTTATACTGGTGTACATTCCCCCTTGGGATGTTTGTTCCAGAATAACTGTGGTAGCCTAACTCTTCGAAGTAAGGATGCTTTATTTCAAACAACAGAAATTGATTAAAATACATATTTCAAAGGAAAATATTTTTCTTAATGTCTTTTTTTCCATACCTCATTACATGTTCTTACATATGGTTTGTACCTGAAATGAAATAAAACATCTTAAGATGGATTAATAAAAAGAAATAACTTAGAATCAGGACGTTTTCAAATAAACTGTAGGTAATGTTAGGTTGTATGTACTTTATATACTTCCCTCCAGGGGCCGTATCTTTAAACATGAAAATGAAATGTAGCGTGGACAGATGATCTATTTCATTAAATAAAAAAAGATTTTTTTAAAAAATTTTTGCATCATAATTATGATTTCTTTTGGAACACTGAGGGGGCGAAATTTTATAACTCTAAATCAGTATTTCTTTTCATTAAGGTATTTTTGTTTTGTTCTAAGACGAGCAGTTTGTTGAACCCTTCTGCCACTGCACTGCTGTCTTCATCATCACTAAATGTAACCCAGTGACTGAAATCTTTCAGATTGGGGTGATTTAAATTTTCTGAAGTGTGTGCTGGAGAAGTAGCTGGTGGTGCCTGTATGGAAAGAGGGAAGGAAGAATGAATGTCCAGGTCCAGAAGATTGGTGTTCTCTGGAAGGGAGCTGGTATCCAGTTGTTGTGGATGCTGGCCTGCTGGTGCAGAAGGGCCCTGGAGCTTCACCATCAGTTCTGCAGCACTTGGTGCCAAGGGCTGAGTTGTGCTGTTTTCTGGGCTGGCAGAGGCTGTGGGACCTGAGCGAGCAGGGACATGAGTCTGGGGGCAGGACCCAGGGTTGTTGTTATTGTTGGAGTTGAACAGTGACCCACTAAAAAGGGGGTTGTCACTGCTCTGGAGAACTTGGAGATGAAAAGCTGCAGGAGCTGACTTCTTTCTTCGTGGTGGCACCTTTGGGGCAAAGGGAGAGTTCTGGGGAGGCAGTACAATGGCCTCAGCTGTGCTTGCTGACAGGGGCTGCCTTTCATTGCTCCCCCTGCTCTCTTGAAGCTTCCCAGCTTGTGTTCTGGGTTTAGGGACTGGAGTGATCTTGATGGGTCTAAGAATAGCTCCAGCTTCTAGATGGGGCTCTAGCAAACCAAAAGGAGACTGTGCTGTCTCTTGGTCGAATTGGTCTTCTGGCGACATAGCCTGAGGAGGAAATGGAAGAAGAAATGTGAGAAAAACGGACCTTAAACTCTGAGTCACTACTGGTGCAAGTCTAATTGACAGTGCTACTAAGAAAAACTGACAGTCCTGGAAGAAAAAAAAAGCACTACAAAGAGGAGACTTGACAGCACAGTTCTCCACTGTACCTGCTGGGCTCTGGGCTCATGCATTGTGCCTTGCACTCACCTTCAGAGGGCTGATGAAGGACCAGGACCCTACAGCCTGTTCAGTCACAGCTCTTTCTGACCATCTCCCTTTTCAGGTTAGGATTTTTGCTCTGGGCTAAATTAACACAGTTCTGAGGAGTCATTTGTTACACCTCTCTGCTGACTAATATTAAGCAAGATTGCATAGGGAGGCCCATGCCTTTAGGTGTAGCTTGTTTGGATAGATAAAGCTGAAGGAGAATTAGCTTAAGCTAACCCAACAAATGCATTAAGGGCTCTGTCCTGTCTCACTGATGCTGGCAACTGAAGATAAAAATAAGCTCTCAAAGTCCAGTCTAGCATACATCCACCATTTAAAACTAACAAGCCCAGCTCAGTCTAGGAGGGCAAGGACTGCTTCAGATTTCTCACACTCTGTGTGACTGAATGAAAGCATTTAAATTCTTTATTACTCTTGCATAGTATGAAAAGATAATGTACAGGCTTTTTCATGCAGGCAAAATATTCAGTCAGTATCTCATGCGGGACATATCCCTTGCCACTTCTTCCTATGTGCTGTTAAGTTGCCTGCATTTGACTGTGGTAGTGGGGGATTGGGTAGAGGTTTTCAAGTATACAACTCCCATCTGACCTCCTTCAGATGGAGGAAGGAGTGGAATTCCAGGGCAGTCAACCTGAAATAGATCTACTCCTGCAGAATCTCTCACATAACTAACACCAAAATAGCAATCCCTCTCAGCACCTTTCGAGAGTGACTTGGGAATGGTGACAACTTAAACAAAACAAACTGACCATCCTTGGCATAGACTGTGCTGTCTGGGTTGGGTTTTTTGGTGAATCTGCTAAGTAAAGATAGCACAAAGTCCATTATAGAGAAGGGGTGAATGCCTTTACCAAAGGAAGGTAAGGCAGGAGCCCTAACAATTTAAGAGAGAGATTCTGTCAAAGGAAGAATATAAAAGGCTATATTTGTCTTTCCTCTTGTACTCAAAGTGCTTTACAAATTAGGTAATCATTTTAGCAGCTCTAGAGGTGAACTGTTGTCTCCATCATAGAGGTCTGACATATATTAAAACCTGAACACCTACAGCTTTGTATTTTTGAGAACATGAACTCTTGAGTAGACTCCAGAATTCAAACTGAAAGGCTGAATCCCATTACAAGGTGTGTAAGAAAAGCAAGAAAGGACACAGAACTGATGAATAAGCTGCCTCAAATCTTGACCGAGCAGACCGCTCATGGTCAAAATTAGAGACTGTGATAAAAAACAAATGAGTCTTAAATCCTAACAAGGTTTAGACAAACCAGAAGAAAAACAAGAGAATGGACTGACAAATAGAAAAGCTGAATATGGCTCTCTTTCCAATCTTTCTTGCATTTTTATGCCTTGGTGACTAATACACAAAATGATTCCAGCACCTGCTGACATGATAGGACTTCCTGCAAAAAACAACCAGCCCACCCCTCCATCATTCACACTGTGTAATGGAGGCTGGATGCATTTTGCTGCAACTGTCTTACATTTTCCACTTTGACTCCGGTCCTTTGCAGGGGCACTGGCTTCTTTGGAGTTGGAACTTTGGGTGGTGGACGATGAGGCACAGGCACCGCTCCTGCCTGCGATCCTTGAAATGAAGCTGACTTTGTGATGCTGGCAAGAGCCTCAGGTTTGGAGGAAGTTTGGTTTCTGGTTGGAACAGGCTTTACTGCATCTTCCTGTACTCCTGAAAAGCAAAACCAAATACGGCATCTCGGCCTGATCAGAACATAGATTCAAGATAATTTCTTTCACAACCACGTTTCCCAAAACGTTCATGCCTATAGGGCCAATTCAGGCCAAGCAGGTAGGTTTTGGAACTAAGCACAGACCTTTGCAATCCTGTAACATCTGTAAGAGACTGTTAGGAGAAAACTTCCTTGTCTGAAATAATTTCATGCCAAACCAGCAGTGCTTTGCCACCATTTGGCCAAGTGGAAAAAACACTGGCTGGGGGTTCAGGAGTACTGGGCTCAAGCTCTGAGCGTCCTTTTGCCATTATCTGGAAAACCAAGTTTATGATACCAAGTGCATCTTGTAGAGTGTTTTAGAAAGAACTGTAAATGCCAACTGATGGTACACCACAAGGGACTGGAAGTGATGCTGACCAGACTAGTTGTCTTACCCACACGAAGTGAATGTGAATTTCAAAATAAATGGAGAGTAAATCTAATTTCAAAATGAAATGAACAGCACTGAGGAACAAACATCAAGATGCCTTTATGATATTTCTGAATAAATGGGATTATTCCAGACTGTATTCATTCTACGTATAAATGAAAAGTGATGGTTTTCTCCTAAACAGCTTTGCAAACTCAGGTAGCCATTTTCATTCATAAAGCATGAGCAGAAAGACTGCATGCAACCCTAGGGGGTGCATTAACAGTACCTAAGCTAGTTTTGTGCCCTAACTTGCACTTGCAAGGAGCTCTCTTCTCCAGGGACTACACAGAGAGCCTAAACACAGAGTAGCCTTTTAGCTTAGCTATTCAAGCTGAAGTAGTGCAAGCTTTTATCTAGGTTACAGCTGTACTTGCTGTCCAAATGTGAACACAATCCAGGTTATTTCTCCTAGAGCTGCATCTGCTCTGTAGTTCTGCTTGGAATAGTGAGCATTCAGTAAATAGAGCAGCAAATATCCTTTATGCAACTCTGAGCTAACACAGGCACCATCAGTTTAGTAAAATCCCATCTTTATATTTTAATTTTTCTGACTAAATCTGGGCATAAATAACCCAAGGTTCTACTAGTAGCAGGTTCTACAACAAGATATAAAATTTTAATAATCTTGGAAAAAAGGTTAATATTATCAAAACTGACAGAGAATACCACATACAATTTTGCAAGGATGTGTTCAGGTGAAATTCTCAATAGGAATATGTGCATCTGGCCTATGGTGGGATGAATACACCTACAGTTTTCTTTATTTAAAGATTTTTAGAAGTCAGTTAGAAAGCTGTGCTTACCTCCTTTGGCCTCCATAAGACATCTAATAGCTTCTTCTGCTTCCTCAGCTGTGGTGGTTTTGATCTGCTTGACATTGTAAGGTTTGCTTATTCCAGTCCGGACTTTGGGCTTTAAAAAAACAGGAGAACGAGCCATCTTGAGAGAACTGATTTTTCTTGTACACCTCTAAGTTTACAACTAAGCTCATACACCTGTAAAATTCTGTTCTTGCAAGTGGCTATTCAGTGATCTATAAATACTAAAGAAATGGGAATCTTTTAGCAAATTGTACATCTTTGCTGGCAGCTGACAGAAGGCCAGTGCCTGAGTGCCACAGCTAGTCCCTTAGCCATCCCTTGTTCAATGCATTAGGGTCCTCATCCAGCAAGACAGGAGTGAGGAGGCATTTTCACATTCTGGTCTTGGTCTCCTTAGGGGACTAACAGCCTTGCTGGCAGTGGTCAAGACTTTTCCTGCATTCTGGACACTAGCATGGCCCACCGAAACAGAGGTGAGAAAAGAATTAAACCATATGATGATAGTGTTAAAAATTCAAGTTAGTATCTGTCAGAAAACAGCAACAGTGCTCTGATCTTACACCACTCATTCTCTCTCTCCCTCTTTGGCCTTCCTAACTCCTGTAAATTTATTAACATTTTTGTGCTGCCTAACAGGGCCTACAGTTTAGTATTACAGTACAAGAAGTTATCTTGGCATTTATAGCTCAGACATGTGATGGACTTCCTTCCTTGTATGACAGGTGCATCCTGTACGTGATTCTCAGTGTGGATGGGAGGGAGCAGGCCAATGCCAAGGGGCCATGCTGAGCAGCAGGACTCACTGGCTGCTGAGGGGCTCCGGGAAGCAGCTTTGCTGTTGCCAGGATGGAGCAGGTGGAATGGCTTCCAGGAGAGAGGGAACCGTCTGAGGGGGACTTTTTGCCTGATGTTCCAGCTGGAAGAGGAATAAAAAATAGCTTTTTACATTCAAGACCTGGTACAAAATTTTATCTGTAATGGAGCACAACCAATGTGCATTCCATCACCCTCTCAAAATCTTGAACTGTTTCAGGAAGCAGTTTTGTAGTTAGTCTTTCTTTCATTTAATTAATTAGATAACCTCAGCTGAGCAATAACATTGCATTCTAGGCACAGAAATACAGAAACCAGTGTTGGCACTTCTGTGCAACAGACTCAAAAATGAATGGGAATAATCCTAAAGAGCTCATCTTCTATCAGGTGAGCATCACAGAACTTCTAATTTGAGTCTGGAAAATGTACACAAAAGAGATACTTTTGGGCTGCAAGAAAAACATGATGTATAGCTTGCCTAATACAGGAGGCAAAGATGATAATGCACATCTAGCAATCAGCTTTCATCCAGAAGCAGCCATAAAAACAGGAGCAGCACAGCTCTGGATGGCATCTCAGGGGGGCAGAGCTTAGTTAAAAAACATCACTTCCCTTTGTGCCTCACTTAAAATCATAATCCACTTTGCATTTCTTTCATAAACACAAGAATTACTTACGAAGAAGAAAAGAACAAAAACTGTCCAGAATAAGTATTTTGTCAAAGGTTTTTAAAATTCTGATTACAATTAATTCAGAATCCAAAAACTGCAAGAAAACACTCAGTGACTTCAGAAGTCAGCAGGCATAAATACCAATATCTTTATTGCCACAAACTGGCTGCTCAACTCACTAACCTGAGTCGTGAGCTAGTATGAAACTTATTGGCTATTCTATCCTTACTAAAGACATTTCTTTCGTGGAGTATCTGTCATCCTGAAGACAAACTTCTCCCATTACTAATGGCAGTAATACTCAGGCTGAAACAGGCTGGGAAGCAAGTACAAGTCCCTCGACAACTTGACATTTCAGAACAAGGTATGACTTTCTTTGTCACCCAGACATGGCAGGCAAAAGCTGTTCAGCTGGGGCCAACACCACATTAAAGGAAGTTCAACTCACCAGGAGGGGGAGGCCTCTGTGGTGGCTGAAGTGGTCGAGGCCTGGTAGGAATGGACAGAGACCTGCTTGGAATGCGGCGGCTGCGTTCCCCACTTGCCTCCAGCTCCCGCTTCAAATCAGCGAGGTCTGCATCATCTAGGGACATTTTAGGAAGTGTCTGTATTAGATACACACTGGGTGAGGCACACCAGGTCTGAGAGATCAGGAGGAAGGTGACTATGAGCGGCAAGCCTCGGCCAGGTCTCTCAGCAATATGACAGCTCCGTTCACATTTTTTGTGAATTTCCCCCAATGTCTGCCTGCTCCCACTGCAGGAAACATCTACCCTTTTGTCAAATGCTTTTTTCTCTCTCTCTTTCCTTTTCCACCATTTATTAGCTGTTTGCACCAACACAAAGAATACATGCATCTGATTCCAGGGTTACTGGGCACCTTGTTAGATTCTGAGATTTTCACAGCCAGACTTAGGGCAACCTGCTCCCATTCAAACTGTCATGGCTACTCATGGTGAATTCCTCGCTTTCCATCCCAAACACAGGAATTCCATTTGAGGATTAGACACCTTTTCTTGCACAGGAGAACTGTTTTTATACCAGAGAAAAATCTGTACAAATGGCTCAATCACTACATCTCTGCTTTCCAGCAACATCTCCTAAAAGGTACAGCTGCCTCAATCTGCTAGCTCTTGGCTGCACCCTACATCACTAACTAATTACTCAGTCTTCATCCCATCTAAGCCTTTCTGACAGCTGGAGAGGGGAGAAGTATGGATTGCTTTATTCTCCCCCATCTGCTATAGTGAAGACTTTCATTTCAGTCCTCTCACCCTGCCATGGCTACCCAGCTATGCAGCTCTTGTTCTTTAGAGCTCCAAGATTCACTGGGCTTAGTTTTGTCCCCGTGTTTTGGAGAGATGGAGAAGGAATTATGCAGCAGCAGTCTCTTGCACTTCAGGCATTTGTAAACAAAGTCTTGTTTTTCGGAAAGCTGTGCTCTGCAGGGAATCATGAGCTGCCTCACAGTAGCAGATGGCAGCCTGTGGTCTGCCCAGCCCGCCCTCTCTGTGCTCTCTGCATTTTCAGTACTTCGAAGCTGCAGATATGGGCTCATCAGTAGGACCCAAGGAGTCATGCAGGCACCTGGAGCCATGGTTTGAAGTTCTGGCAGTAAAACTGAACACAACAAAAGCCAGCCATTACCACTCAATTCCATCCCTGAAAGGCTGCTGGCAGGGACATCAGTTTCGTGAAGATGTGCCCTTCCCTGACCTCAGAAACACACACACACACTATTGTGCCTGTCACTGTTTTCCATCTGTGTCTACCACCAGCTATACAGTCATCATACCTTCAATTAGAAGTTATTCAGGCAGAATTGGGAGCTTATGGAGGAATCTGAAATTGCAGACACTTTAAGATAATTTGAATATATAATATTTTGAGTTATGTGAGATCATGACCCCACCTTGACCTCCTTCAAACTGTACTCCATTACCTCTATTTACTTTGTGATATTTTTTGTGGAGAAGAGTTAGTGTGAGTGACAAGATTCACTGCAATTCTCTGTGGCTTAATGAATCATCACACAATAGGCCAGAGGTGGTTTGAGGGCAAGGCACCCTATAATACAAAGTGATTGACTTCACAGTATTTAATAATGACGAATAACTCCTTTACCCAGGGATACGCTTTTGGGTCTGGCCACACTGAACCCAGCCTATGACTCAAGGTGGGCAAGAAAGCCATAAATCACTCTGTTTGGAAAATCTGTCTGTGTAAGTGTACGAATTTCATTTAATCTTTTTGAACTCTACTTCTGACTCAACCTTTGAGGGTATTAAAGTTTTCACTTTTATGTCAGAAGACAAAGCACTTCTGAGAAAGTGCAGAATGACAGCTACTGAATCACTTGCTGTCACAATCAGGTGTTTAATACATATCCCAGCCTGTCAATGCTTGGCCACTCAAGCACATCCTGATCACATCCCCTTGTAAGACTGGCTTGGCTTGTTCTTGCCTCAGTTCTTATGAGTTTTTCCTCCACAGCTTTATCTTTTTTTTACCAAGTCACTTCACAATAATGTGCAAATGAGCCAGGTAGCCGAGGAAAAAGGTTACACATTCATGAAGAACCGACAGAATGATTATATGTATATGCATTCTATGAACCTCGACTCCTTCAGGAATAAATCAAATGGGAACAAAGGAGAAACCTCAGGCCTCTGAAGTAATTTGAACACAGCAACCTCCCAGCTTACAGCTAACTCTTCTGCCACTGCTACTGCTCAAAGGACAGAGTTGAGCCCATCACTGAATCAACAGGATTCTTCTGGTTTGATTTTGCTTTGGCCCTCACCAATAAGAAAATAGCATGCAATTTTTTTGTTGTATGTTCTGGTGCCAAACAACATCAAATGGATAAAAAGATTTAATTTCCTCTGGCTAGAAAAGGAAAACCAGGATTTTTCAGATTTCCTGCCTTGCCCTGGCCTAGTCATCATGAGTTTCATCATTTGTACTGCTGTTACGCCTGAGGACCTCAGCTACAGTCACTAACTCAAAGGGAGTTGAGCATGAATAGGTATTACAGGAGAACCTAGAATGAAAATGTAAATGAACAGGGAAATACATACAACAGGAGAACAAACAACAATCCTTCAGGTCTTACCTTAAGGAAGGAGGATACTTTACCTTTATACAGGCGGGGGGTTTGTCCAGATTTGTTTGAAACAGCTATGGATGCACAGTGTCCAGGGCGCTCTGACATATCTTCTACTGTGTCTGTTGCTAGGTGTTGACACAGAGCATCCTCTAAATAATCGTCTTCATCCTCTATATCACCTGGATTAAAATATTAGATAACAAAGAATTAATGAGAAAATTCATTCTCTGTCTCTCTACACTCCCAGTTAATTAACCCATACTATCAGTTAATTATATATATAGGCTGGGCAAGATTCTTGTGTAACCACGCCATGTGTTTCATTACAGTGTGTCTCTACAGACAGCTGTACCATACATCGAATTTGCTAACATATGACACTGAATTGATAGGATGATCTAAGTAACAGTTCTACACCCAGGCCCAGAGTCAGGTCATGGCTTTAATTACAGTTGTCTTTTTAAGAAGCGTGGCTTCATTACAAATTAAGGTGCTACTGACACTCATACTGTACTGCACTGACTCCGTGCAACCAAAGGCAGCATAGTAATTTCTCACTACTTAGCTTAGAAACATGTAGCTTACCTTCTGACTCATAGTCCAAACTTGAGAAGTCAAAATTTTCTTCCAGAAGGTGGGAGTTTGCTGTGGGGGACATGGGGACAATACTGTCTCGTTTTCGAGCAATTTCCTCCTGAAGGCCCTTTAGCCAGTCTTTAGTCTTGGGCTGGATCTTCACTGTTCTGCCTCTAACCTAAGCACAGAAAGAATTGTTTCCCTTTGCCAAGCACCTTCAAAAAATGAGAATGCTTGAACAGAATAATCAAGTTCTGACAGCCTGTTCAGAATTACACAGATCACAGACTCTGAGTTGGAAGGGACCCAGAAGGATCATCAAGTCCAACCCATGCAGGCATTGAACCCAGGACCCCAATGTTATTAGCACCATGCTCTGACCAAGTTATACAACTGCTTCAGAAATTGATGCAACTAAAGCTTCACTTCAGAAGCTAAATGGAAAGGAAACACTACTCTTACCCCCACAACCAAGTTTTCAGACTGTAAAAATATTCTTGAAAGAAAATGAGCTTCACAGCTCAAAAGCACTGCTGCTGCATTTGGGAAATACTGGAGAAATAGGTGAAACATCAAATATTGTCAAAACGACACTGGAATAGCAATATTGGCATGAGAGAGTGCCATTTTTGAGTAGTCAGCAGCTTTAAAACACACACAAGTTTTGTATCTGCTGCTACCTGTAAGGAGACTCCGACCAGAAAATCTCATATGTGATGTACATGGAAGGTGTATTTTCAAACACATTAGGACTTCAGCTGCTTATGTGTGTTGCTCTATGACACTGGGAGTGAAAGGCAGACAAGCCAGCAGCTTTGACAGGAAAATCAGTTTAAAAGTTCCCAACTCAGATTCCCAGCACCTTCACATACTGTGTGCATACAACTGTTTCAGTCTGCGCTATAAATTACATCAATAGCAGGAGTCAAATTAGAAGATAAAACTGGAAATATGAAAGAAGAATAAGAGTTAAAATCCATTACTTCAGTATTAAGTTTACAGGGCAGCACCACAAACAGTTTTTTCAACAGGAGATTGATGATTTGCAGAGTATGTGGGTGGGAAGGAAAAGCAGAGGATGCAAAGGTAAACGCCTACTGCTAATGCTGGATTTGCCATGGAAGCCAATGAATCATGTATCAGCTTAGGAGAAGGAGCCTATTGATACACTAGATAAACAAAAAATCTCCAAACCACAATCATGAGGATGCTTTGGCAACAGTATAAAGTCACACAGAATGTCAGGAGAACTGCTTCAAGCAGCGACAACCATGAACAAGTCCATGTGTTCTGCAGAGGTGTCAGAGGCCAGATCCTAAGCACTGCTTGGGATCCATGAAAAGTCACCTCATGCCATCCTGAAACTAAAATACTGCATTAATAGCCTCAGTAGATGTGAAAGTTAAGGACCTCATGAGCACTAACTCTCTTTGAAATAATGCTGCTTGATTTAGGTAGAAACTCAAGTACCTCATTGTAAGCAACCACGTCTGAGAAATTTGTTATGAAGTTATTATTATAAGTTTGAGAAAGTCTTACTTTGGCACCATCTATATCCATAACACGAAGAGCTGACTTGCTGTCTGCAAATGTCACCAGCATTTGACCTCCACAGATCCTAGTGAAAAAAGGCAGAGGAAAAAAACCATTTTATTCACCATTGAATAAAACCCTTTAAGGCTAGCATGATAGAAAACTACCATATAGATCTATATACAGGATACATATGCAGTGCTATGCATTTGGTTTGAGTTGTATTTTCCTTCACAATTCTATCTTTTGAGGAGGAGCAGGTGGTCTATGAATCCCAGCTGGGCTCCTTTTCTCTCCAATCCTCCCTTGTGTGACCCCAGCACCCTGCCCTTTTCTGGATCATCCCTGGAACAGCAGGACAAACATCTTAGTAGCTGTTGACAGGACACCCAGTCCAATATGTACACTCCCTCTGGACTAACTTCCGTGGTTCTGCATATCCTTCACCTCAGATGACATGTGATGTTCCCAGAGTAGTATTCCACCAAGACCTAAAGCAATTAAAAACAAAATAAACCAAGAACAATCCACCAAAACATGTTCTTTTCTTGCTCCTTTTCTTTACAAGGAAGGTGGTGCTGCTTCTCCTGCACAGCTGCTTTTAAACTCTCAGCTTATATTGGTACATCATAAAACCACACAATAACAGGTCATCAGCCTTCTCCACTAACAAATGGATCAAATAAACATGAACAAGTTTTTGGCAGCGCTTCCCAGAGGTCAACTGTTAGGTCTTTTGCCTGTATTTCTCAAAACAGAAGTCTCACAGCTGTGCTGGAGCCCTGTAGAGAATCAATCAGAATGAAGTTAAGCTGCTCTGCCAGAAGGTATCGCACCCTCCCTCTCAAACCCAGTGGGTGATAGGTCTGTGAGAAGCTGTACTGTTAACAAACAAGCAAAATGACCCCCAACAGGAAGGAAAGCCAGCCAGGAATTCCTGCCAAGTGTGAAAGAGTGGTGGAAGAGAGCAGACCCCCACCAGAGAAGGTGAAGCAGGGCCTGAGGATCCACCAGAAGCAGCAATGCTTGGAAGTGAGGCCTGAATCTAAAGATGATGATTTACATCAAAGTCTCTGCTTTATGGCATTGTACTGAATAAAATGCTCTTCCAGTCAGACAAGAGAGCTGTTGGATTATTTCTTTAAAAGGTTATTGAGAGGTGTAAGATATTCAAAACACTTGCATTCAATTTCTAATGAAGAATTGAAAGTGCAGTAAAGGAATTCTACATACTTAATTTTCAAATACAAAGTTAACTCTGTCAGGACAATAGGGATCTTCTAGTCTGTGGTTTTTAATAGATGCCATGCCATTTCAGATCCCAAACTCACCTGACCAGAACAACAGTGCCATAATCCTCAAACATCTGCATAAGCTCTGTACGCAAGTCTTCAGGAAATTCATTTTTCTCTTCAGGTGTTGGTGATAGCAGATTTACCACTACTGTGGCATCCAGTGGTCCCTGGAAAGATGACACTTCTCGGAAAACACTGTCTCGGGCAGCTTCATTAACTTCCTGAACTTCCACTTCTACAATAGCTAACACTGGTCTACACAAAACAAAGGAAAAATACTTATTTAAAAATAAGAACTGTTTATATAAAATTAAAATCTATATAAAGAAGGAGGACAGGTAAACTTCATTTTTTCTGCAGTGGTCAACATCATGCCTTAAGCACTATTAATTATATTTCTCAGTCCTGCATTAGCTGAACGTAATTGAAGACACACCATAAGTGAATTGAAATAGCAATTGTATGAAGCACTTATGGCAAACCTACATACCAAAATATCAGGATACTTCACTCATTATCAAACAGCTGTGGCCCCAAACATCTATAAATCAGGATGGAAATATATTATTTTCTGTTAGACAAGGCCACATATCTTCTTCCAAAAATTAAGGACAAGGTATTCTAGATGTATAATGTTGTCATGTAGCAAATATGTGCTAATCCATTACCCTATAACCAGCCAACACTGCAAACTTGCTTCTTGAGCCATTTCTTACAAATTACTTCTCTGTGTGTTAGATCTGAGTAAAATTGAGAGAGCTATCTGAAAGAGTAGAACTCATCTCATCTCAGTGGGTGCAATCCACATTCTCAGATTTTCACCTGCATATATACGCAGACCAGTGACTGGGACGGCTGCTCTTGGAACTGTGTCAAAATTGCTGCCTTCTACTTGCAATAGTCCTGACTCTTGAATACACATTACCAGAACATATGAAAGCAACAACAGCAGGGCTAGAAAGGGATAACAGAGGGGAAAAATGTATAGAAAGCATTAACTATTTCCATAAGCATTGTGAATCATAATGCATTTCCATATGTCACAAAGATACAGCTATGCCCTTTCTGTAGCACAAACCTTGGGAAAGCAAAGCTGCTGACTGTAATTAAAAAGCAGCTTCTGGAGTCAAGTTTGCTGAAATAGAAAATCATGTGTAACAGTCATGTTTCACAGATCGCATCCTCAGGGTCCTATATAATGAGAGCAGCAGCTCCGCTGTGCTTTGCAGAACACAGCAATGTCAGAGCCTTGACACAGAGAAATTGATTGCAAGAGGCATGTTCTTTCACTGCTAGAGGAATACAGAACAGTCCTGGCGTGCAAGAGCACCACCAGAAGCACATAGACAGCTACTGGGGGTCACTGTTACTAGGAGGAGCAATATTGTAGCATTTCCATAAAGCATGCAAGGGGTGAGACAAATATTCTGAATGTAAGGGACCTTTCAAAGTATATTTATCACATAATTTGTTCCTCAGAAGTGAAGCAGAGAACAAGTTTATCAAAGATAGGTCATTCATATCCCTAAAGATAAGTCAATGACACAGACCATCTAGAAACACTGACATTTGATTTTTCTACCTTTTTTCCATTTTTAAAGGAGGCACAGAAGCCCCACACTTGAGTACTGTGAAGAAGCCAAACTTGCCCCTGTGTGGCCTGGCTTACACCTCTTCAGGCCACACAGTCCCAACCTCCTCCTCTCCTGCAGCAAGCTGAGTGGAAATCTATCAGAGCAGCTTCCTTAGGTATCAGAGCTTTTTCAAAACCAAGCAGCAGAAAGCTCTGTTTTCTATACCTCTTGCTGCAACTTATCCAACTCTTGCTGCCATCACTGTGCAGGAAAACTAAATATATGACTGTAGATACTTGCCACTCTGGTATAAAACTCACCATGAGAGGAAAAGACCCATCAAGCAGATACTGAACACAGAATAAGGGTGTAATTCCTATTTTAATCAGATTTGGTCCCTCACTCTGAAGGTGTAATTCAGCATGACACACTTTAACCTGGTACATTTTAACCTCTCTCTGATTGTTTAGTTACCTGTGGTCAGATGCTTGCAGCTCTGCTCTCCCATAGTACATCAAGGCTCCAGGGGTCCAAGTGTGCCTGACTTTAGTATCAGCACTCAGATCACTGTCCAGAAGATTGATCTCTCCAGCTGTGCAGCACAAAACATGATTTAAAACTCACTCAAATCTAGTTTTACTAACAGTTAAACACTATTTTATTAGGAAGCTCTCCACAGACCCTAGTAGTGGGCGGTGGGGGTTTTTTTGTTCTTGTATATATATCATTCTTGTATCCTACAAGAATTACAAATTAGGGACTAGAAAGACAAAAAAAGAGAAAGGACTGGGAGTGCAACTGAGACAGCTGATCAGTAGAGTAAGACTCTTGCAAAACTGTTGACCAAAATGTCACCCAATTAATTATCTGTACAACAGGGGTAGATACAATATTAGTATTTTACCTCCTACCTCAACACTGAGCATAAAACCAGACACTGTACTTGGAAATTATTTTGTAAATCTGAATATTAGACAAGGATTGGAGAAATAATACACAAGAGATAGGAGAAAGCAAACCCATGCAAATCCAACCTCCAAATAATTCAATTGCAGCCCTTAAGGTGACAGAAAGTGCTCCAGTCATTACGCTAGAGTGAGGTACCCTATTGTTGTTAGTAACAAGGAAGTTTTTGGTCACTGTTTGAATGAATGGATAACTCTGTCCCTCTTTCCTGTGAAGCTGAAAATGAGTTAATATGGAATATGGCATTTCTTCCTAATCACTCACACTGGGGCTACACTTTCTCCTCATAAAGCGAGCAGTCATTTAGACTATAACAACAAGACGCAACACAGTAAGAGCTGAGAGGCAGAAGAGCCTTGCCACCAGCAGTAAAGGAGAGGAACTCTGGCAGCAAACTAAGAAAGCTTTGCAGGGCTGGGAATGTACCAGTCAGTTATGGACCCATGTGAGCCAGCTGTGGGAGGCCTACAAACTCTAAAGAAAGGGACCTGCCTTGACTCTTGCAGACCAGCCAGCTAGTTAGGTCCTATGAACTGTATGTACTCCGACTGTTAAAGTTCCCCAGGGGCAAGTTTTGTCATTCAAAATAAGGAATATGCATTAGAAATGCTCAAGGGTGTTCTTTCTCCTAAAACAAAAACAGTCAGCACAAGAGGGCTGTTTTAACTTCTGTATTATGTCTCATACAGCTTTTCTTTCCTGGACTGCATCTCTATCAATGGTTTAAGCTCCTCATTTTTCTTTGTTTTTCATTCCTTAGATAAGAGTGAATAACTGTATCCTGATGATATATACTCTCTCATTGCCCTAGTTTTGCTTTGTAGTTTTTACAGTTAACATAGTCATGGTATGACTTAGATTCCAAGCAGAAATTTCCAGGCATGTGGAAAACCACATCTGCAGGCACAGACCAAATTTGTTCTCCAGCAATTACACTTCTAATATGAATTTATTCAAATTTTAGAAACACTGGGGGATAGATGTTCCTGCAAACTGAGAGAATGATTATGAGAACTATCTCTTGATATGCAAAGAAATACTTTTTATTTCTTAACTGCGACTTTTGAATAACAAGTGAAAACGGCCTTTCTATTGTGTTGGCCACACATGAATTCAAAGTACTTTATAAGTACTAATTAATGAAACCTCCCCCAATTCTAAAAACTAGCAGAAATATTCCTAAGAATTACCAGTAGAGAAGAAATGACAGAAAACTGTTTCTACATCTACTGAGAAGAGCAGTTTTAACAATCTAGCCATTATAACACAGGAACTTTATGTGGACTAACGATTCTGTTGAAAAACAACAGAATTATTTCTGTACTATTACAGCTGGGCTGTTTTCAGTTCCTCAGTGAGCTCCCAGCACCTGTAGCATAAAGCCTTTGTTCACACACACAGGAAGGGACTTCTCTATCTCTGGCACTTAATCCAGTGAAGCTGAAAGAACATCTGCTCGAGTAAAGCACCATTCACTAGACTAAATCCCCTTAAGTGGGGTTCTAGGTGAATTCTAAAACAACTTTCAGATAAAGAAGGATTCTACACACCTGTTTTTTCGAAGGGCATTTTCTTTCTCCACCAAAGCACTCTGTCAGTCCACGCTGGGGTTCTGCACTTATCACTTGTATCATAAGCCTCTGAGCCAACGTCGTATTTATATGTTGGTCCAAAATTAATAGTCCCTTCATGGAAGTCTTTAAAAATCTAATTAAATAAAGAACATCTCTTTAAGCTACAGATGAGGAAGGTGCCACTGTGACGTATCAACTTCCTTGCAAACAATTCTCTGATTTTTAAAATAATTGCTGCATTCAAGTGCTACAAACAATAGTCTGAAAATGCAACCTCTTCACTCTCTCAAGGAACAAGAAAGACCCAGCCAACATGCAGTTATTCAAGAAAATGAGACACACTGCCTTACTTTTCCACTGGATTTTTGCTGCTGTAGTTGATCAAATTCCAAAAGTGTCTTCCAGTCTTGACGTTTGAGAAAATAAAAGACTTCTTCATACGTTAGATCAATGCGATAGTTAAAGTCACCACACCAGAAGACATAGTCATGGGAGAACATGTTCTGCCCCTAGTTTTGAGGTACAGAATACTGTTAATGTTAAATCACATTCATGAAAACACCTTTAAAATGCAGTGAAATGTAGCACTCAGTCTCTTTGAGTTACTAAACACTGGACCTACTTGTCATAATTTATTTGTCAAAATTCATTTTGTGCTAAAATAGAATGGTTCCTTCACTGGCTTTGGCACCCCGCTGAGCTGAATTTTGTAAACAAGAATGTCAGACTCTGACCCCTCTTTCCTGAAGGTACATATAAGCTGGATCCTAGCTTTATAGTCACAATTTGTCTGTCATAAATATTCAAAATACGTTTGTTTCCCTAACACATTTCACATGCATATATTTGCATATTCTAAATATAACACAAAATGTGCTTCTTGTACCAAGGCAAATTTAGCAACAAGCTCCTGAGTAAGAACAACCTCCAAATTCGATCTTATGTGCACGTCACAGTTTTGTAAAGGTATTGAAATCAAACGTCAATGAAAATTCACTCCAGTTCTAAATTTAGCATCCTATCCTCTAATCAGCTTTTTTTTTTTTTCTTCCCTGTTCAGCTGTAAGCCTCTAAACCCCCAAGATTCATAAGGGAAACGTTCCAGACTGTGGCTGTCACAGCACTAGAGGGCACTCTTTATATGCGTTATACACACAAGGTACCTTCAGTTTTAAGTGTAAAGGACACCAAATAGTTAACGAGGTATTAGAAGGAAAAACTACCATAAGCACAACTTTATGGCCATTTGGAACAGATCTTCTTTGCAGGACATCCAGTCTGTCAGTATTAGCTCCTACATAAACCGACTGATTGATATGCTGCACGTGCCAAGCCTCTAAACCTTACAAACAACAGGAAGGTAAAATTTTATGCTTTGCATCCTAAATACCATTTTTTGCTGACTAACCAGAATACACAAACTGGCCCAATCCCTTCCTGGCTTAGGCCTTTCCAGAGAGGCCCAAGAAAGAAGGTATTGTGAAAATTAAAGCAATCAACATTAAGGGAAGCAAAGGAGCCCTGCTACCAAATCCCATGGGTTATCTACTGACCTGAGGAGACAAGCTGGAATTAAAACACTAGGGTGACTGATTTGACACAATTCAGGGGAAAAGTTATTCATGCAGACCAGTGGAGCCTACTTGTCATGCTCTGAGAGAAGCTAGTAGTTCCTTGAGAGTAACACATTCACGAGGATGAAACGAAGGGAACAGAGGGTACCATGTCAGTGCCCAAGAGCTGATCCATCAGACCCGACCAGAAGCAGCCAAGGCACTGCTGCACTGAATGGCATGGATGGTCTTTCAGGAATTCTCACTTATTAGAGCCAGCAAGAGCTATCAATATCACATTCTCCAGTTCTAACATCAGTCATCTAGAGCTTAACTGCACAAAGCCAATGACTTTTCAAGCACTGGACCAACTCTGTTTTTTGAAAGGATTAGTACTTTTGTAAAGCAAGTGTTATATTGGGTAGTATCTAGTCTTCTGTTAAACATGCTTCCATATTTATTTATTTATTTATTTATTTGCTAACATTTTCTTTAACATTTTCTTTCATGGTACTGAGATGCCTTCTTTGATGACCTCTCATCAAAGGCAGACTGAGACCAGCTTTCATGATGTAAAGATGCCACCTTTATACCACTGTCCAATAATTTTAACACACATACATCTACACTTACCATTGGGAAGCTGAGTTTCTGTGTGATTTCTTTATAATCTTCATTCCTCTCTTTCACCTGAGTCTGTCCAGCAGTCAAGTGACTGCATATAAAGCAGAAACTGGTACTATAGAACTGAAAACGAATGCTGACTGCCCCTTTATTCCCAGCTTTTCCTCCCATTCCTGTCTTCACGGTGTCTATTGCTACATCTCTGCATTAAAAAAAAAAAAAAAAAAAACAAATCATAAACCCAAAAACAAAAAGAAAGAGAACAGAGTAAAGGGCTTCAGGGACAAACATTCAATTAACTTTGACTGCAACATAAAGGGAAAAGCCAGTTTACAATGCCATGCCTTCTCCCGTCTAGAAAGCTTGCTGCTTTTAGGCACATCTTTTAGTTTCTTGATGTTCATGTACTTATGTTTCAAATTAAGTATAATACAATACTACAGAAATAAAACTATTTGAAAAGATTTTTCTCCTTTTCTTGTCCCTTCCAAATAGACCTGCAAGACCTTATTTCTGAAATACTGGGAATTTCTATAGAACATACTTTTCAAGCTTACCTCTACTATGATCCTTAAAATACTGACAATAACTAAATTTACTACTATACTTCCTTTTGTTTTCGAACATATGGGAATCTGCTTTTCAGACAGTTAACAATTTACTGTTCATATGTGTTGAAACTCGACTTCACAATTCATGATGGATTTTCCATTTAATTAAAGAGCAACAGATCATAACCCATACTTCATTAAATCAGATGTGATAAAATCAGAGATTATTGGATACAACCATTTATATGTAACTTCTCAAATGAGTTCTGTACTGATGACAAATTGCTTAAGGTCTCTGTGTTGCTAATCACTTAGTATTTCAATGTGATGATTAGCACACACTTCACTACAGAAAGATAACTTGATAAAGCAGACCACCTGCTCTCAGGGTAATTTCTCCCAAATAGCCAGGCTACTCCAAGAACAAAGCATGGCTGTCTGATCAGATAAGTAAATGATGAGATAATTGTTTTAGCCAACCCCAGTACCATGCATGTCTTTCCCAGTGAGAAAATGTTACTTTCCAGAGAAAACATCCAGCAGATCTGACAAGAATATTGCTGACGTTAAAAGGGGATGTGCAGAAAACTGCTAAGTGTTATTTGAGTTATTCTCAGAAATTCATTATGTAAATGATGCAAGATGTTACAGGTCTCCTTTCCCCATCCCCTTCATTCTCTTCTCTCTTCCTCCCCCATCTTTTGTACCTTTTTTCTCTCTCTTTAATTTCCTGTCTTTTCCTGACAGCAGGACACCACCAGAAAACACCCTCAGGGAGGCAAAGGAGGAACATCAAAGTTTTCTATGAAACAATGGGTTTTAAGCACTCCTACAGAAGCATGTGTTCAGTCTTTTCACTCTAAAGTTCTCCCTTCCTGCTGCCTGCCTACCCATCTCCTGACTGGTATTCAACGGATTTTCTTTCATGGCAAAGATTATGCTGAGATAATCCACTGTAAATCAAATTGCTTGTATTTCATCAATCCTCTCACTGATGTATAAACCAGCTATTGTCTCATTATTTCTCTATTCTCTGTCTTCTGTCTAAATCTCTTCCATCTCTGTAAGTGCGAAAGCATTTTTTTGCACTTCTGATCATTTTTCCTTTCCTTTTCTAGACATGGGAAAAATATGCAAGCATACAGGTTAGGTTTGATTATGCTCACGTAGCACATAGCAGCACATTTGCATTAAATGATAAAACTTGGTCACTAAAATCAAACCCTTCCCTTCTTCTCCTGAGTTTCAAAGGGCTACATCCAATTTCCAGCAGTTTGACAACTGCAACAGAACCACTGTGCTGCTCTGCTTCTGATTCCCATTTAAAACACGAATTCCCTACTGGATTACTCAAATTTTTTGCAAGCCAGGTGAAAAGTCACAAACTGAGAGACACACTTCTCCTCTGGACTGCTTCATAGCAGCAAAAAAAAATAATTCTCTAAAATAATTTTGAAGAAAGATTACTGGAAAGCAGCAATACAAGACCATCAGAGTTACTTGCATTGTATTGCTCTGTCTGGCATACAGCACCTGATGTTGCACAAGCTCTGTTCTGAGGTTTTCAGTAGATATGAGATCACAGGGAAGAAAGAGGCAGCTTTTGATATTTTAATCACAAAATGCAGTGGCCAATCAGTGCCCTAAGAGGGGGTTAAAAAGGAGTGTTTGGATCTCGGGGCTTTAAGGTCAGACAGATGCCCAAAGATAGTTTTGGCTAATTATTCACTTCCTAACCATTTACACTTAGCCTGCAAAATTCTTGTACACTTAGCCTGCATAATTCTTGCCCACAGCAAAGGCATTTTAATGCAAGTATCTCCATGGGTTGGTAATTTTCTAGGAGGAGTTTGATCACTCTCCAGGGACAGCTGAGCTAGTAAGCAGAGGATACATAGCTCTTGCACTCTCCTGACTGGGCACACAGGTCGGGTTCTCATGACATCTGGGAAAGACAAACACTTCATAGGTTCTCTTATCTCTAAATTCTATAAAATGTCAAGGGGCAAAATTAAGTCTCTTCCCCCACTCTTTTTAGGTCTAGAACTACTCTTGTTTCCATAAGGAATCAGTATGGACAGGGCTAGAAGTAAAACCTGCCTTTCAGGCAGAGGCAGGCACTTGTCTTCATTTGGTGCATCAAACACTCTTGGACTTACTAGCCCAGCTCATTCCTCTCCCCAGGAAGATAGCACCCAAACAAGGTGCTTCACCCTGACTGCCCACCTGGAGCATGCCTGGCTTTTCAGCTACCTGGAGGAAGACACTGAGGCTGCCTAGCCTTTGTGCTGCCCAGGAAGATGGACTCCAGCCTGTTGCTGTCTGGAAGCCTGCCTCTTCTCCATGCTGAGCAGAGACCAGAACCCAGGTTTGCATTACTCCTACCAAGATGAGCAATCCCTCCCCATGTTCTCTGGCCACACTCCAACACCAGATGTCACTGAAGATACAGGTTGGGTTTTGGAGTTTTTTTGTTCGGTTGGTTTGGGGTTTGTTGTTGTTGTTAGGTTAGTTTTATTTGGGGGTGGGGTTTTGTTTGTTTGTTTGTTTTTGGTTTGGATTGCTGGGGTTTTTTGTTTTGTTGTTGCTTTTTTTTTTTTGTCATTGTTGTTTTGTTTGGCCTTGCTTTTTTTTTACCTGATGAAGGGGACATGATATGGTCGCACAAAGATGAAAAGACAAACACCAACAAGCTGTGCTGATGTCAGCTGAATGTAACGATGAGTCCTGGAAATAGCTTTTTGAAGCTGCTCTCCCCACATTTTTCTATTCGTTGTACTGGAACAAACATAAAATCATTTAATGGAATCAAAACAAACCACATACGATCAATAAAATGAACAGATTAACTGTGCCCTAAGTTTACAGACATTCCATTAGGCTGTAGAACTTGAAGTGCTGTAGAATGCATGGCAGAGACTGATAATAGCTCCTTGTAAGCCAGCCTAGAGTTAGCAGGGTCAGTGTAGTTATCCTGCTTCTGGATGTGTGAGGGGGTTTGTCTACTATGCTTAGAAACATCCACACTCACATGACATTGGATACAGCCATTCACTGGGGATAACTGGAAGCTGATAACAGCAATCATAACAGTAAAAACAAATTTCCAAATCAGTCTCATAACTTGTAAGATTTCCTATGTTCACAGTGGAGAGATCTTCTCATGATTTTCTGAATGGAAGGTGACTGGCTGCTCACAGCTGTTGGCTGTTCTTAGCAAAGGTTTGTGAATAGCTGCATACCTTCACGTCAGTGGATCTAGCTTTTTCTGTTCTCCAAAGTCAACATATCCGTGCAGATATACCACCAGCCCAGCAGCCACACGAAGCACTGCTGTAACTTGTCATTCCCAAAACAGACAACTAAGTGGCCAGCCTAATGAATCAGCATTGGAAACATGATCTTCAGGGTTCTACCTCCATTCAGATTCACAAGGACCAGTAAACACAACGGCCTACTGCACGTGCTGATATGCCAACCTTAGGCTTTGCATTTAAAATTTTACATTCTTCTCTAGCCACAATTAGCCACAGAGACATTTTTAGACAATTTTAGAATTCCCACATGAATGGCAGTTAGGTTTGTAGTCATTTTTCCAACAAGCACATTTTTCCAACATCAGACAGGGCTTTAAGGACAAGTGTTAGATCAACCTCAAACATCAGAATTCTTCTCTGACAACATAAAGATTTAAGAGACTTAGGAAACTGAGCACTTTCAACATTATCCCAGTGACATTTGTTAATGGGAAACATATTTCCAGCTATGGTTGCAAACAACAGACTTGGAACGGGGTACTCGATACAAGTGACCATAAAAATGAACACGGCCAGTTCTTTTGGGGAAGATTATGTTCTTTTTGTTGGAGTTTTGTTTGGTTGGTTGGGTTGACTTGTTTACAGTTGCGGAGGTTTTTTTGGTTGGTTGATTTTTTAGGCTGGTTGATAATGGGTTTTTGTTGTTGGTTTTCTTTGTTTGGTGTTTTTTTTTACGTACCTGGCATTCACAATGTTCCCTGCACTTAATTCAACCATCTCTTCAAATCCCACTGCAAATATGTCAGGAGGGCAGTTATCATCATCTGTTGGCAGGAAGGAAAAGTCATACCAGAATGACTATTTTGTTGTTTCTTCTAATGATTTGTATTCTAATTTCTGTCAGAGATCCTTCCTGTAGTTCTATCTTGTGTATCCCCTGCCAAGCTATACATATTCATAGCTCCTTTAATCTAATCTCATAAAACATCCCCCGCAGTTCCTCTGAATTTTTTTCCTGCTTTTCTCCCACCAGTTGGTCTCCCTCTCTCTTGCAAGAAGCAGTTCAGAACAGAACATTATACTGTAGCAGTGTTAAGCCCTCTCTCCCACACCCTACTCATCACTAAAGCCACAACACCTCACGACTCACCATCTCTTACCTGCTTGTCATTTTACCCAACGTGCTCTTCCTTTTTGACACAGATTCCTATGTAACTGGACTTAATTGTCCACACACCAATATGTCATCTCCATCTCAATGCCTTTAGTAAATTTATCTAGTTTAAGGATGCTTTTGAAGTTTTTTCTTGCTTTCTGTCTTCCAAGTCCTTCTTAGATCACCTGTATTTAAGGTTAGGTCACCCTAGAGCACAGTGACCTCCACCCCCTCTTTCCTTGGCTCTGTGGATATTACTCTGAGGAAACAGCAAAGGTCAGATGCTGTCATAAAATAGTGTGAAGCAAATCTGTCCATTGCCTAAAGTTTTTAATGTCTTTAAAGTGGAGTATGACCACAGTGACAGTAACTTAATTCAACATGAAGATCTAAATATAGACAAACATAGGAACCTAAATCAAATCTGACTCAGAAATCACAAATAAAAAGTAAAATATGCAGCAACTCTGTGCAGACAGATGGGTGAAACTAGCATGACAGTTAGCCTCCTTTACTAGCTTAACCAGACAGGCACTGTCACATGTATTTCCCATTAATAATTTTGGACATCTGTCTTTGAACACTTGCCCATTCGTGTAGGCACTGCACTGACATTAACACGGATTCAGACATTTGCATGGTCGCACCCTAGCCCTGCCCATTCACATAACTCTGCTCTCTTCCAGAAGCTGCTCAGACCTACCATGTTACAGCTGCCTGTTCCATGTAGCCCTGCTCCTCTGGTTCTCTCAGGAGATGGTCTGGCAAGGCTAACACAGGATAGACTCTCAACAAATTTTAGTATTATGGGCACAGTCATGTGCTAACACATCTGAAGTGTTTCTGAAACAGACTAGACTGGACTAATTACTTACCTAGGCTACTCAGAATACAGTGGTCTGCACCTAATCACACACCACTCAGGAACTAAGGGTTCAAATGAGACTACTTGTGTAAGGGAGCCAAGGATTTGAGGAATGTATTCCTGAGCTACAAGGTTAGGTACAGGACTATGCCTGTGATGCCTGCAGGAAACTAAATGTTCCACTGTAACAACAAAAGCATGGGTTTTGCAACCACTCAATTTTTAAATGACAGAATATTCCCTTTTCATTTACCTTAATAAAATATCTATAAATAAATTAATTATTTAATAAATCAATTACAATATCTGATCTTGTTCCATAAATAAGAAATTCAGCAGCCAATTTCATCAAGCCACAAGCATAAGAGTTTTCTATACTGCTAAAGAAAGGAAATATCGCCTTCAATGAAGTAAATCTTTTTGTTTGAAGGCTTTGATAGTAACATTTCCAGACAAGCTTCTCGTCCAGATTGTACAGATATGTTTAGCTCCAGGTGAGAGACCAAGGAGATGCCCTGATGGCACCTAAGCACGTAGCTCCCACTCACAATAAAGAACAAAGAACAGAGATATGGAAGAAGAAGATTACATACAGGGTGCAGAATAGCCAGATACATCCCATGATGGCAGGAAAGACAGCTATGAATTCTGACCTGCTGAAGGTTTGAAACAGTCACATGGACTGTTTCAAAGTGTTCAAAGAACTCTGACTGTCAGGAGCTCTTCACACACCATTCCACTTCTGCAGGGCAGCAGCAAAAGCAAGGAGAAGCTGAATACACCCCTAAGAACTGACAGAAAATGCCCTCCAAAATGTACTGCCTTTGAAAGGCTGGTCAAATCTTGTGTCCTGACTCACTGTCTCTAGAGATGCCAGCAAATACTGTTTGCACATTTTGACTGTGAAGTCTCACCTTGAAATTCTGAAACTCCTGAGAGCTTGGGAGAATCCAGCAGCCAGTCTGTCAGTTCACTGGTACCGAGGATGTTGCTTCGAAACTGCTTTCCACCATTCACATTCCAGGTCCCCGTGGCAACACGAACACGTTTGGAGCTTGTGAATTCAAACTGACGCTCTGACATGGCCTTCAAAATACTTGGAGTTACTGACAGAAGGGGGGAGAGAGAAAGATGGTGTTTAAAAGAAGAATGTGCTGTAAAAGGACAGAAACCATCCACACTGCAGCAGCACAGTCATGCTGAAATAATAACATTACCCTAGCAGCAACAATACAAAAGGTAGGGGGAATAACTCCTATGGCAATGGCAGTAGCTATAAGATAACTGGGGTTGATGTCAGCAATTTCTCTTCCAGAAACCAGGCACCCTTTGAAAGCTTGGGAATGGCTGGTCACTCACTTTCAGCTTACATTTTTCTGTACTTCTTCAAGTAATAACCAAAAAATTCTTTTATCTCCCATAATCTTTTCAGTTTAGTCTACAGCACTGTCATGGTTTAACCCCACTGGGCAACCGGTGCTCAGTAGCACTTATCCCAGCTCACCCCCTGCCCCCTGCCCCTGCAGCAAAATGCGGGAGAGAATTGCAAGAGTAAAAGAGAGAAAACTCATGGATTGAGATAAAGACAGTTTAATGGGACAGAAAAGGGAAGGGAAAGAAAAAGAGAATTAGAATATACAAAACCAGTGTGGCACAGTGCCCAGCCAGTTCCAAAGCAGCAGCCCTCAGTCAGCTTCCCCCACTCCCAAGTTATATACCAAGAATGGCATCATTTAGTATGGAACATTCCTCTGGCCATTTGGAGTCAACTGTCCTGGCTATGTCCCCTCCCAGCTTCTTTTAGCCCTCCAGCCTTCTGAATGGGAGAGCATGAGAAGTGGAAAGTCCTTGACTTAGTATATACAGCAACAACTAAAACCCTCAGTGTGTCATCAGTCTGCTGTGGTTTAAACCCAGCTGGCAACCAAATACAACACACAAGCACTCACTCATTCATTAGTCTCATATTAAATCCAAAACATAACATTATACTACACACTAGAAAGCCAATGAACTCTACTCCTGAAACCAGGACAAGCAATCAAGCATGTCAGAAGTTACAACTGAAACTAAAGCCCTTAGAAATTTAGAATGTGGAAGGAAAGATGGAGAGCAGCACAGTCCAACATCAGTACAAATCTAGCACTGTCATGCCTCTCTAGCTGGGTAAGAACTCCTCAAAAAACCCCTGCTATATTCACTTATTTTGCTGAGTATAGAAAATTAGCAGTGTGCTTTTGCTATCTAAGTAAACGAGGCAGAGTTAATCTTTAACTGCCTGACTTGCAGTCAGGCATAGAGAATTAATCTATATTTTCCTTGTGGTCAACATCAGGGAACAAGCAGTGGCCAGTCTGACTGAAGTGGTGCTGAATGGTTCTCTGGAGTAAACTGACCACCCAATACTTGTTGTGGGTGAAATTATCCTATATTTTGCATGTAAATATCTTCTCAGAGAGACTTGAGTTTATTCTAGATGGGTGCAAACAAATGTGTCTATGCTGTGGACTATTAGGGGCCTGGAATAAAGCAGGAAATGACAGATATGTGCCTTTAAAGATCCAAATGGCTAAAAGCATGTGCAAACAGCAAGGGCACAACTAAGCAGATAAAAAGGCTGAGCTCAAGAGAATTCCTCAAGACAAACTCAGGACAGACTGGGAATATAGCCCTAAAATCCTTCCCTGTAGTCCAACTCTAAACCGTCAGAGAATATCACTATCAAAGAGCAGAAAAGCATACTCAAAAGTTCAAAACAAAATATAAGAAATAAGAGTAAGAGTTGTGCTATGGTCACTTGAAAGTAGTGTTTTAAACAACAGATCTGTGCAAAAGCAGCTTATATATTGATTTTTTTTTTCAAAAGGGTACAATTGCTTATATCTGACAGCTAAAAGCAGATGCAAAAACAAAGGGAAGGGTTTAGACTGGCTTTACCCAGCAGTGCAGTCTGGTCCATGAGCATCTTGCCTTTGTCTGCATATTCCTCACGGTAGAAGTCACCCATGAGCAGCAACTCGATGGCTTCCTGCTTTACTGTGTCAGAGAAATTTGACTGGATGGTACGAGACACAGAACGGGCACCATCCTTGAGCTTCCCAACCTACAGCAGACAGGAATTACAAATGCAAGTGACACTGAAGCATAAATAGGACATCTTTCTTCACTTGTAAATAAAGAGTTTTGCCATTTTTCTTTACCTTGTTCTTCCCCTCAAGGGCACGACTGCCACTAAATACTCTGCTCAGATTTTGACCATTGAGAGTCCACATCTCCTTGTAGGATTCCACAAAGCGCTCAATTATAGGTTTAGAGTTCAAATCAAGGCTCTCTAATTGAGCAAACAGTATCTGGATTAGGTGCAGAAGGAGGAAAAAAAACACAAAAAAGAAACCAATATTGTTTATAAATGTGTTTTTGCTTTTTATCCTCAGTATTCCAGCCAGCACCATTCTGTACTATAGAGTGGTAAGACTGACCTGCGTAACTGAGACTTACAGCCTCTTTCCTGCCTTTCCCATGGAACAGCCAATGTATGTACTACAGGTATCCCATGGAAGGTCCTGTGGCAAACTCACCTCCTGTGCAACGAAGGACTGTACACTATTAGAACGATCCAGGCAGTCCAAACAATTCATTCGAAAAGTACCTGTCTGCAGACTTTGGTAACCAAACACAAGAGGAGGGAAGAGAAAATGGTATATTTTAAAATAACATCTAATCATGAGTTGATTGAACAAGATCATCAAATGTTCAGCCTGAATACACCCACCCACGTTTTGACGGTGCAAGCACACTGTGCACAATATATTCCATTAACACATCTAATTACTTGATTACATCTGCAACACTGTATTAGCAAATCCACGCACTAGTAAATTTGCAGATTTGAAACCATGGAGACGCAATTAAGCCAAATCATTGATTTAGCACCAAGACTACACTTTGTCTCAAAATTTTATTTTAAGATCATCAATTTATGGTCATGGTCCAAACACAGCAAGAAACCTGGGAAGGCCAGGACAAGCAGTGCACAGCTACACTGGGACAGAGGGGCAGAGACACTCACCGTGGACTTACATGCTCGCCCTTTGTGAAGATTCCAAAGTCTTCCCAGTGCAACTTCAGCTGAGGTCTCAGCAAATTTTCCAGTTTCTCAGTTTTCCCACCTTTTGCAAATTGGTGGTAGTCAAAGTTTATCATGGGACTGTCTTCTGCATGGGAAGAGGCCCATAGCAGTTTCTATTTAGATAAGAGAATGAAAGAAAACAAATCCTGCTCAAGTCACATGTAAGGATTGATACCAGCATGTTTTTATCATAAATAAGCCTTGACTGTTAACCACATAGTTCGTAGGGAATTTTGAAAGGCCAGACATGAAAAAAGCAACGGAAGTTCCCTGTTTGTTTTCTTCACAGGAGTAAACTTGACTGTTAGAACCCAATTTTCCTGCAAGGGAACTCAAACTGTAACTGCAAAGTAAACATTAGAAATGTGCCTTGGCTGGTGGCAGCCCTGCAGCAATGGGCTGCTGCTACCTCTGTGCATGAGGGTGGACAGCACCAGCAATGCTCTAGGCAGGCTCAGGGGGAGAAAGTAAGTAAGCAATTACACCCCAGGAAACGTACTATAAAGTGTTTGTGGCAAACTGCAGAAGTGAAAGAAGAGGCACAAACAGCCTCAGTATTTCATCTCCAATTTCAATGACATCACATGCATTTCCATAATCATCACAAATTTCATTAAGGTATCTGCAACAGTACATCTACATCATTAAGGTACCTGCAACAGTAATACATCCTGTTCTCCACAAGAAAGGCAGAGAGAACCATTACATTAACTCAAATTACGCAAGCCTTTGTCTATTCTCTTCCCTCTTGCACATTCTCACCCCAAGAGATGGATGCTTTTCTCCACTTACATTGTGACATGCACTGGACAAAACAAATCTGATACTACATTGAAAGTGTACATGTAGCAGTTACACCAGCATAATTGTATTGAGTAAACCATTAAGCCTTTCCTGCAGAAAGAAATTTAAAGGCAGTGCTTGGAAAGAGACCTGTAAAATGTATTTCATTAGACTGTTACTGTTGACACCCCAATCTGCCCTGACAGGTGCTGGCACTAGTAATGCACTTGAGGATGGCATTTACTCACTGCTGCAGTGTAAATTATTGTCAGAGTATTTGCAACCCTACACTACAGTCCTGCTTTTACTGTAAACATAATTACATCTGTTACAGGGAATGCTTATGGGAGGAACAGCATTTCCTGGGAACAGTATTGATTTTTGGTCTGGTCTGATTCAGGTAATGCATAATGAATGGTAAATGAATGGTAACCGTGACATTCTGATCAAGAGAGCCCAGCAGCAGTAATTACAAGAATAATTTGAACCAATGCTGATAAGAATTACTAAGGTTGAAGCAAGAGTGAAGAGAAAGAAATAAAAGCAAAAAAAAGATAGAGAAACTAGTGACAGGAGACAAGCTTGCAACCCTAATCACACTCCTATGAATTACTTTATTTTTAATTCAAGCCTTTTAAAATCATCAAAGTAAAATTAACTCTATATTCTTCCCTAACATCCATTTCTTATAACACAAAGGTAAAGAAATGACCAAGGAGTCATTCTGAATGAATACAAAACTTTGGCTTTTCATGATGTCAGTCTAAATTCTTTGAGCTCACAGGGTATTTTCAGAGTTTATTTATTTTTAAAATAGGCAAAAAAATAACAATTTAAACAAAATAAAATTTATTTAAACTAAATTAACAAATGCAAGGTCTTTATTCTAGAGATGCCCAGTTTCTGACTTAATGTCTGGTTGCATGATATTGGCTAGAACATGATCTTCAAGAATGTGAGAGTTTGAGAAAATATCAGTATCAAATTATCAACAAATGTCATATTTTTATCCATGTAAATTATTTCAGCATTTCAGAATTTGTTATCTTTTACCTTTAAATTTCAGTGGGGTTTGCAAAACAAACTAGAAAAACTGTTTTAAAGAGAGGGGAACCAAAACATTACAGAGGCTTAGCCATGTCATGCAGAAATTCAGTAAGAAGCTGAAAACAGAAACCAGGACCAGACTCCACTCCTGTGCCTTCCTCACTGCCTTGCAAGTTTCAGTTATTAATTACTTTCTTTGGCCACATTCTGTACAAGGGGAGACCTTCACTTCAGCATTTTCTGCTGGGGAAGTAGATAGGTAGCCCTTCCCAGCTCTTTTGCAGGAGGAGGAAACAGTCACACAGAAAAACTGACAAAAAACACTCCCTGTATGTTCACTATTGCAACAGAGAGGGAAAGAAATCAGGCATTATTATTTAACCACAATTTTTATTTTGCTTAGTTTCACACAGTAAACGTTTCAGCTCAGAACTGCTGGTATCATTCTTAACCAATGATATATACATGGCACTTACTACAGGTGTGTACTTACATCATCCTATCATTAGTTTTAAGGCCATAATCTCTGAAGTATCTATGGCAGTTTGCTAAAGCAACAGGTACTTAAGGAGGCAGACTTCCATCAACCCCCAGCCAGATTCAGGCAGCTATTGCACTGCTGCAAATCCCACTTCTTGCCAATCTGTGGCTTTAAATTCACACTAGTTTTAAAAGGAGTACCACACTAGAAAGCAGTACAGCTTTGGTTCTACAATGCCTGACATTCTTGCTTTCAGGCAGTAGTTGCCTGGGGACACTTGGGGGCCAGGAAAATCTCTCTCTGTATACCAAACTGTCATCTGGTGCTCAGGCAGCCAATTCCCAACACAATCAGTGCTAGATAGCTATTTCCCATTAATATCAGAGCAAGAGAGATCAGGGATCCAGGCTTAGGACCTGGCCCCCAGGCAGCTCTGGCAATCCCAGGGGGCCCCTGACTGCATAGGTGGCTACATACAATGTCAAAGCTGGCTATGATTCACTTTTGCAAATGTGAACTATTCTTAGGAGTATTCAGGTAATTTCTTTTTAAGTTTGGTTCAAGAGAATGTACGCAAATGTGTGAAGAAGTAAGCAGAAAGGTAGTGCTGGAAACTAAGCCGTGAAACCAAGAAGCACTATTCTCAGTATGTAACATGTAGTTAAGAGTTAACATAATTTCTTTAGAAATACTATTCACCACCTTCTGGGCTAGAAGGAAAACCGCAGAACATGGAGGCTCAAGGGAAATCAGCGGTTAAAATGAAAATCATTGCTTTTACCTTAAAAGCTCTGTTGAGCACCTCCTCTCCTCCTCTGCTTCCCAACAGGTTAACGATCACTTGTTTTCCATACTGCTCTTTCAGAAGCATCATATGCCTACAGCAAAAGCAACCATAGTAGGTACTAAACAAAACTAAGTTATGTTGTCTACTGCCATTTTCAAAATACAACGTAGAGATCACTGGTTGTTTCATCCAGCAGAAAGTCTTAGCCATACCATCTACAGACATCTTTCTCAGTTTCCTTGCAATCAATTATTAAAGTAAAAATGGTGAAAGTACGCAATTAATAGATACAGTATTCTGTACTGAAATTAAAGAAAGAAGTGTCTTAGGAAATAGGCCCCAAATCTTTTATGTCACTGTTAACTTTGATATTGCCCTTCATGCTCCTACCTCTTGGTTCATAGCCCGGGAACAACACAGGAAAGACAAGAAGAGAGGAAAATGTATTACACTTCAACAGAAATTGTCTGGCATCTTGCAGAGCTGAGACTACTAAGAGTCAGCAGCAGCAATGGGGCCTACAACTACAGTGCCAAGGCCAGAGAGGTCCAAACACACGTCACAGGTGACAGGGTTCGAACATCTCTGAGCTACTGCAACATGGAGACATTCACTCCGAACTCAAATCAAGCAGGAAGACGAGTAATCCTAAGAACTGCTGCACTGGATCAGAACAAAGGTCCTTTTAACCAAGTTGTCTGGCTCACATTCTGCAGGAAAAGCACAAAACAGGACAAGTAGGCTGGATTTTTTGGTCTATGTCACTAAAATCTCAAAGCCTGATATTTAGGGACTCTCAAGTTAAGAGCTTTTAGCCAGATGCCAAAACACCCATTCTTCCCTCAAAATATCTTTTTCAAGTTGGAATGCATGGTCTGCAGAAGCTGTGCTGGCTCATCAAGACATAATTAGATTTTAAAGTTGATTTCCATCATGTACAGACAACAGTGTAGTAGTACTTAAAAGGAAGCTGGATAGAAATAGACAAGAAAAATAAACTCACAAAAATCAGAAGTTATTATATGCTGCAAAATAGCATGTAATGGCAAAGTGTGCGAACACCAGCAAGCATACATCTTCTGGCATTACTCTTTAAATCCTTTAACCAGAAATAAGTTACAAAGAAAACCATGGAAGGGGACAAAAGAAAGAAGTTACCAGCATTGCCTTCAGGAAACACAGCTAAATATATTTTCTGGTGCATTCTTGATTCTGCAACCAGTTCTCTGTACGCCAACTCATCCCATACAGTTGCACCCTTCTGATACCAGCATCAAGATCCTACCTCTCTGCCAGTGTTGTTTCCTTACAACAAAACTACTGAAGCTCAAGTCACCTGTTTGAATACTGTAAGCAAAACTCCCTGTGGATTTCTCAGGGAGAGAGACAGAGGATGGAAAAAATATCTAACAAGATTACCATCCATTTCTCACATGGTTAAATGTAACAGGCCAAATTAACATGTCAGAAAAGCTGTAGCAGGCTGTTAAATTCCAGTGTACTTTTCCACATAAGCAGTCACTTATTCCTTGCCCATTTTCAAAGGATTGTCTTTTGCAGATCGGTAAGCAGAGAGATCCCTAAGTTCATCTAACTTACTGACACAAGGGAAAGAAGGAATAGTGCAAGTTTATCCTTATATTCACCTTTCTTAGGAGAAAGCTATTCACCAGTTGTATTAGGGTCAGGCCTAAAAGGATGTTCCTTCCTGAGGTACTCTCAATTCCATGAGCAGTACATGAGGATGCTGAGTAAGTTACTGTTTTCTTCTTACATGAAATATCTCTGTTGTGGAATGCAAACCTCTACGGATGGAGCTTCAGGGATGCTGGCAGGGCAACTTATCACAGCACCAAGATGGCCATGAGACCAAGAGTCTCAAAGTATGATTGAATTCAGTAGGATTTAAGAGCCTTAAAAGCTTGGAGAATGTAGGCCAAGAACCTCTGGAGCAGAAACTGCTATGGTGCAAAGTCCCTTTAGATTCTAATCCCTGTCTGGGGTCTTCAGTGTTGCAAAACCATTAGCTGTCAATAATGTCCTGTGTGCTAATAGTTGCGGTAATAAAGAGGCCTTACACAAAATCAACATACAACCTGATCTGCCAAAACCAAACCAAAACAGAAATTAATCACTTGACCTGCACTTACAAGGTGAAAGTTTCCCACAGACCAAATTCTTCATGTGCTTTTCAGGCACTGTTCTCATGGATATCAGTAGAAATACACCCTTAGAGGATAGCATTTCCTAGTCAGACATTCAAAGGAATCAAGCTAATGTATGTCTTTTTCTACAGTTTCCAGCTGACAAACAGAGTCTTAATGGTTTAAAAATGTTTACAAGACAGTTTTTGCATAAAATAGAAAACATCAGCATAATAGCATCACACAACACTGGTCACAGAATAAGGCATTGCTATTTCTGTGCAGGAGTAAAACAATGAAGAGATGACCAAATCCAGAATGGAGTGAAAGCAGTGTTTACTCTTTAACCACTTCTGTTAGAGTGGTAAAGCACATATATTCTGTGTACCATAAGTGTAAACTCACATCTGTTGGCTCGCAAAGGTTTGCACAAACACTTCTTCTGCATATCACTCAGTATTCCTAAACTTTTACAGAAACGAGCCAGAGGACCAAATTAATTCAATTACCACTGAAAACAAGAAGGAAAAAAGCACCCAAAAAAGTGACCAAATTAAGTAAACCAGTTTAATAATCTGTCACACCTGGGGAATTTGCCACATCATCTGAGAGATGTTTCACAACTCAAGATTTTCTAGGAAGACAAAGATATGGAACCTTGGATACATGCCAGGCTGCTGTGTTGATGCCAAAGTGGAATGAAACTTACCTGTCAAAGGCAGGTGCATTGGCTTCCAGACCTCTGTTAAGCTTTAAATGGCGGGAACCAACCTAAAATAAAACATTAGAAGACCAAGAAATAGAAAAAACTTCTTAAACTGCTAGAGTCCTAAGTCACTAGATGTCTCCCTTTTTCCTTCAGAGAAAAACATATTTTTAACAGCACCAGACATCTCTAACAGACTCCAACCACCCCCACACATAATATCCTTAACACAAAAGCCCCAGCTTTTATTAGACAACATTTACAATTACAAGTGAAAACACAATTACCATTAAGCAAAGGGATACCTACACATCTTTTTATGGCCAAACAAATCATATCTCTTTGCCAGCTTCCTCTTGCAAATAGCACACACTGCCTCACATGAGTATTCTCTGAGCCTAGCATTCTTACTGCTCTTGCCTTGGTAGAGAGAGAATCATTTATGGCAGTTCCATGGGTTGTGTATTCTGACTTCTTTCAAAAGTATCAGAACAGTGATTCAAAAATATGAAGGGTGAAATTCTGTACCATCAAACTAACAGGTCTTTTGATATGGATGTCAACAACAGTAGCCTCAAGTTCCTGGTGCATGGTAGCTACTGTTACAAAATTATTACAGAGGGCTTCTTTCCTCTCCAAAAATGACACTCCTAAATATGTATAGGATCATGCATTCCTTCCTACACTTCATCACCTTTATTTGTTTTTCATGAGGTTGGTTTCTGCAATTCTTTCTAACACTAGTGCCAGTACATTCACACCCAAGGAGTAAGAGTACATAATCTAATCCATATTAGGCAAAAAAACCAGGCCTACTAAAAAAATCAAAAATTCTGTTTAACTAGAGATATTACCCACTAGCCAAAATTACTTGAGGGAATGCTTGATGGCTCTGTAACATACAGAACAACAGTGCTGGACACAGCTACACCATGGGTGGGACATCCACAATCATATGGACAGACTTGCTTTATAAAAAGAAGCAAGTATTGCACTGGATGGTGTTAAAAGACAACAGGGATCCTATAGTAATTTCCTTTTGTGCTAAATCCAGCGCCTTGGAATAGTACATAGGTTCTAGTTTAATGATCAAAAAAAGTATCATGTAACCTTTAAAATATCTTAAAAAACCAGTTATGCAATGTACTTTCTCTACCAACACACACAAATATATGTGCATACTCATTTCAGTTGCTTATCCCTCTGTTAAGAGAATGCAAAGTGTGCTTAGGAAGATTGTTGTTTGACCTTAGAACTGTATATAAACTGCAAGTCACAGACCATATGTAACCCACTAAATTTGATGCAATAATCTCATTATGAAATCATACATCTCTGCCTCACAAAAGATCAGATTAGATCATTATCACCCTTTTGACTGCAATCTCAAAAACACACCATCCAGACATTTTACTTTGTTTCACGGTAGCATGCTCCTATAGAGCACTGGTATCCCTAGATACTCCAGTTGTAATGTGGAGGTCAATATCATCAAGCCAACCAGGCATTTCAAAGGAATAAAACTGAAAATGCTATAAAGATATAGCTGTAAGCTTCAGTTTATAACATTAGGACACAGTCCCTTACAAACAGTTCCCTGTAGAGGCATTCAAACACACAAAAATGTTAAACTTCAGTCACCTATAGCCATTTGTCTGGTATAGTTCTGTTTATCTAAACACACAAAATTTCCTACAAGGTAAACCTAAAATGAAAGAGCTCAGCACTTTCACAGAATGAGCTTTGAAGCTCAGATTAAAAAAAAAAAAAAAAGTTAATTCTAAATTATAAGTAAAAAGAGAGAGAAGCAAGGCAGGCTTTCTGATTATTTGTTTACCTGAAGCCCCGTTTGCTCCCAAAACAGTGGAACAGAACCTCTGATCTGCACAAAGGAAGAGACATCATCATCCAAGTAAATTGTCTGCAAAAACAAAATAAAGGAAAGTAGTTCTGCAGTTAGATCTATCAGCCTGTGGTCCCTTCATCAGGTGACAGTTAAAGACAGTGAACTCAAAGGGTAAAAAAAGTAAACCATGTATCTCCCTGTATCCACTTACCGCTCAGCCTCTTTTCCATAGTCTCACAGGCAGTGGAACAAAGCACAACGTATTTGCTTTCATGTCATCACAGCAGATTCAACTCACTTCTCACCAGAAACAACAGAAAACTTAAAACACCACCACATTTTTCACCCACAATCAAGATGAATTTGATCTACTGGTGGAGACACTCAGAAAGACCAGACATATACTCTCCTGCTGTCCCTCTCACAAAACTTAACTGTGCAAAATGTCATTGCTCCTTGTGACTGATGATGGGTAATGCCAGGTGGGGGATAAGCTTATCTCCTGCTGTATTTACCATTTCTTAATTTCACTGCATGCTCTGCCTTGTCAGAGAACCCAAATAAAACTCTGTGAAACCAGCAGCTTTGCCACTCCCATCCTGAGGTACAGTGAACAGCAATGTGATCTCCTTCTTTTCCAGGGGGCTTACAGCAAGAGGTTCCATATTCTCCACTTCCTTTCCCAACCAGACCTCAAACTCTCCCTTCATGTGTTCTCAGGATCACTGTTAACAAGCTGATTTTGGGTCAAATCCAAATGAAGAATAAAGACTGATTTCTCCTTTTGCCTTCCCCCATCCACAGTCCCCAGTCAAAGTGCTACATTATGTTAACTTAGCATAAAAGGTACTATCTTCAGATTGAATATGACCACAGAGCAACTGTGCAAAGCCCAGCTCACTCCTCTGGCCTATACTTAGCAGTGGAATCCTGGCTGCTCTCCACGGAGGATACATGATACACATGATACACATCTCCGTTATCTCATGCATGACAATGACTGCTCTGCAGCCCTGGGGAGGAATGGTATCCAGGTTATCCAGGTAGCTGCACTCACCACACCATATCATTTAGCACAGCTGCTGCCAGCTGGCTAGTAGCTCTGAAAATAGAATAGAACATGAAAATTGATTGCTCTACAGCTTTAAAGTGTTTTGTCTTTTTGGCTTTGCCACTAGATGCAATGGCTGGCTCAGGGAGAGTGCCTGACCTTGACCTCTCATCTTCATAAGCATTATCAATGTACAGCTTTTAGAGCTACATGTGCGAAAAAAATAAGAGGTATTTAGATAAAATTGGTGACAAAACCTCTAATATTTACCATATTTTTGCAGAGCACTTGAAACTGTCCCCATTTCACTAGGATGATTTAAGTGGCTTCATCATGGACACAATGTCAGTACTGGAAGGATAGCCTACCCAGACCTAGTGCAAAACTATGTTTCGATCTTTTTAACCTCTCACCAAAGCATTAAGAACCCTTTTCTCTGTTATGTTCCATCCTAGCACAACGCCCTGCAAGAGAGGGGCTGCTCAGAGAAGCTTTCTTGCAAGGCCTGCGTCACAGTTTGAGCAATGTGGCTCTAAAACATGCTCTCCCAGTAAAGTTTTCTGAACATTATTGGCACCTGAATGCAGGAGCGAATTTCCATGGCAACACACTGGTATGCCTTTTCTTTGTACATTTGTGCTCAGAGGAGTTCATTCCTCCTGCAGCTGGACTACGAGAGGAATAAGCAGCCCCACCTTCTTCCTCTTTATCACATTCTCCCTGAGATAGGTTGTGCCAAGATGATTCATACACACTGAATCATCTTTTCACTCACAGCCCTGGACCTAAAGAAGCTCACTCCAAGGTAAAGCAAATTAATAGCACTACTACAGGCCCAGGATTATCCTGACTAATACTAAATGAATATCAGAACCTGAATCTGTGCAAAAAAAGATTCAGGACTGGCCTACTTAAAATTTTGACAACAATCATCATCTTAGCAATTAATGAGTAGAAATGAAACATCTAATGATGACAAATACAGACAAACCTTTACCTGAAGTACAAGGTGGCCACTCAAACAGCTTGCTACAGAGGATCAATTTTCTTTACAGTATTCTGGGAAGTCCCTGTTTCCACACCTAACTGCAAAACTGACAACTCAAGTATTTATTTGACCAGCTCTTTCAGACATCCAGCTGCAAATCTCTAGACCCACTGACTAACAGATAGTAATTCTAATTCAGTACCTGCAGTTTAACATCCTTCTGAGTTACAGTTTAAATGGAAAATATTTCCTCCATTACACACCATGAATATATAACCCACCCCCTTTCTGCCAAATACAGAAGAAAAATACTGACCAAACATTTACTTCTGCATTAACAGGTCCTCTATTTCCACTTACTAGTGAATTAACAGATGTTTGCTACCAGTTCCACTCATATTTTCTGTTCACTGGTTCTGTCCCATTACCTCTTCCATTTTCTGCTCTATTAAGCTGTCCATTTGGAGAACTGAACAACAACCAAAATATTCAAACTATTTGATCATTCCTGTAACCTAAACAGGATGCCTAAACCTTGATGTGATGGGCTGGGGGATCCTCTGTGAAGCCGAGGTCTAATACAGGACTCTCCTATGATGGCAAAGCGTTTTAAAGAAACTGACATTTTTTATGTATGTTGCCATGTAGCTTTTAGAAATTAGATGAGGTTTTTGAACTGGGAGCACAGCCTATCCAACACAGTCATTCACAAGAAAGTACTTTTTTTTTTCTGTTCGCTTACAAAGCTCATCATTCTGTTCTCTGGAGCAATTCTCTGGTCTTTCACAATCCTTTCACCTCATTCTCATGACCCAGTTGAATCCAAAATTATTTTCTTCCAAGCTGCCAGTGAGTTGGAAAAAGACCTAATATTTTTTTAATAAGTGGAAGACTCATTAAAATGACTTTTCTGCCAGTCATTCCTTCCCAAACAGACTCTAACCATTTCATTAAGCATTATAACTGTGCAAATCTTCCCTCAATTTCAGTAATACCCACTCTCCTTGATTCACCACTCCAAGGAACATGACTCTTGATCCTGACACTGCCTTTCAGTGTACACGTCTCTTGATCTTACAATATTAGTGGCAACAGACTTCCTACCAGCAGATTTGTTAAGAAAGCAGGTTTAAAGACTAACACAACTTTCCAGATCAGGAATGGACATAATCTTAGCAGCCACATACACTGTAAGAAACCCTATTGGCTAAAATCTTAAATAAGCACTGATAATATATTTAGATTGAAATTACACTCATAAAGAAAAGATTCCAACTTCGTTGCTTATGCATGGACAAGTACAGTTTCTTTTCTCATATTCTTCACAGCCTTGATCAGTTTTTGTGCACAATGTTACGTTTTCTACAAGCACATATCTGTCCCACTTTTTTGTTGTTCTAGTTTTGACTTTATTACCCTGTCCTCTAGCAGAGCCATTTCCCTTATTCTAAGGTACTAGACAAAAGATGAACAGTTCTTTAAGAAAAGAAGCTTAAATAAAAGTGAAATGCCTTATGTCCAGAATTTTCTTGTCCTCTGTTTTCCTTTTCTCATGGACAAGAAGATCATACTGGTTTTTCTCTAGGAGTTTAACAACAATCAGTTACTTTTTGGACAACACTTGGTCATTAGGATTCATACATACTGCTAAATCTCTGTCTTTATGGAGTCTTATCTCCTGTCTTAGATCCAAAACGACAGCAAGTTGGTGCCTATGTACCCCAGGGAGAATGTTAATTCCTATCAAATCCTCAAAACACTTGAGGACTACTTCATTAATCTCAAGAGTTCTGGCCCATACTACAATCCAACCCAGTCAGCTGCATGAACTTTCAGACCAGGTTCCCATCAGGCAGCATTGTAGCAACTGGATAGTTAACCCATGTGGAAGACCTATTTGGCTTATCAGTAGATTACTTGGCTGATCTCTGGTGTCAGAATTTGCCGTGTTTTTCCTTTCAGCTTCTGTGGTCTTAGGCACTCTTTGTGGTCTCTCTTTCCAACTCAGGATCAAGGGTGATAGTACTGACAGTTCAACAGGACATTTTTCAATCTTTCTCTTCTGTTGCATAGGGCCAGACCTTGCCCCTGCGATCCAAGGATCTTTCCTGGTAAACAAGCTTCATGCACAGGTACTGCTAGAAAGCTTCTGGGCAAGAAGAAAACATCTGTGTCAACCCACTGGTATTCTAATCCCACCATGCTGTGCCCATTTATTGCTTGGAATAATTTATTCATTAATCTCCATCACTCAGCTTCATTAGAAATAATAATCATCCAGTCACAACTTCAAACAGCAAAATTCACTACAGACTCAAGGGGTACACAGAGACACAGTCCCTGATGAAATGGATACTCAGATGGCTTATCTGGGGATCCCCAGCTCTGCCACACAAAGAGCATGGACAGCAGATGGCCTCAACATACCTCTCTGTGAGTGCCTTTAGTTCAGGCCATGGGACCCAAGGATATATTTGCCAAAATAATCCTTTTTGCCTTGCCCGGGGTCATACTAAAACTTGATCCAGAAAATAAATCAACCACATGATTGTATCCATTCCTCTCCTGGAGAGCTATCCAACACAGTCTAGAAGGTATTGTGAAATAGGGATCATTTTCCTTAATCCATGTCTGACAATTTTTTGTGAAACTGGAAGAAAGGGAAGGTTAATTCAAATTCATGGTATTTCCTTTTAATGCTTTCTCAAGGTTTCAATTTTCTTTACTGAACAATTCCATGAAGGGGAAAAAAACTGAAACCATTTATTTGTATTTGGTTAACTAGAAATGTTCCTTGTAATCCACATACTCAGATTTTAGCATAACTCTGGAGGACAACTGGGAGAAGAGCTAAAATATAAACAGTAACAGGAACACAAACAAAATGAAGAAAGCATTTCTAGTTCCTCAAAGCTATCAGAAGAAAAGAATTACAAAAATGCAACACAGTCTCAGCTTCAAAGGACTACTAGGGGAGGAAGAAAAGGTGAAGGGAAACATTTAAGCTACAACTGAGAAACAGACTGATTTAAAAGCTGCTTGAGAATTAACTGCAATACCACAAGCACTGCAAGTAGAAAGAGCTACCATCCCATTACAAAGTATTTGTCAGCAAATCTGAAAGTGCACATTGAAGGGATTGCCTTCTTTTCCCTTCATTTTGTTTTTTCTTAAGTGTTTCCTACAATATTTTCTTTCTTCTTGCTTCATAAAAACACAAGCCAAATTATGAAAAAGCTTAAAGATATAGTAGAAGTTGTTCTTTTTCTTTTCTTTTAAAGGAAAAGTGAAGATATTTTACTTTTTCCCCCTTCTTCTCAAACACTGAGTCACAGCAGTTAAGTGAGCCCACAAAAAAATGACTCATTGCAGAGCTGAAATGCCACAAGGCTAACTCAGTGGGAGACAAAAGCATACCATCTATGCATAAAAGAGCTGCCTGGAGATAAGATTAATTGTTTCTTCCTCTTCTAAAAACAGAAAAATGTTAGAAGCAATTCCTACAAAGAGGGGAAAAGTCCTGAGTTTTCAGAATCCTAGGGTGCTATTTATCCATGAAAGCACATAGCCAACATGCCATTATATTGTACAGGCTCCAGCAAATGGAAACAAAATGTTATTCAGCCAAGATATTACCTCACAGGAGATTAGTCAGTCATTTACTATGAAAGTAGGAGAGAGTTTATTCTTGGACTCTTCCTTCCTAATGGCAAGGGGATGCCAGCTTGAACTGGATCTCAGGAATCCTAGTGGTTAGCCCAGCTTTGCTTTCTTAGGACGTGCCGCTTGGTAAAACTAGTGTTTAGTACCATTAGTAACAGCAACCTTCTTTTCCTTCCTTTCTTTGGTTTTTGAAACCAAACAAAAACACACAACCCTTTAGAACGGCAAACTCTTGTTATAATTTTGAACCTGCTCAAGCCTTTTACCCTAAAACCATTTCACTCTTGCACTTTTGCTTATCCAGTTGAAAAAAACACTCAAAAGCCTTCGGTTTTCCCACTTCAGCATCTGGCTGAACAGGAAAAAAGCACAGCAATTCCCATGAAGAGCCTGACTCAGACCCAGGGAAGGGAAGCATCAGTAATCAAGTACTGTTTTGCCATTCACCAGGAGCCAATCCTCACGTTTTCTGCTGGAATGCAAAGGCCACCTTATTTTTCATGCTAATAATTTGCAACATAATGTACTCCAGGAATATAACAAAATAAAATGAATTACTTCTGATCCACCTAGTGAGCAGGATAGCAGAAGTATTTCCCATAATAAGTCAAATGCTAAGTGCAGCGCCACAAATGTGAGACTCACTGAAAAAAAGCTGGCAACCCTTTCTAACACTTTATTTCGCCTGCATTTCAGCAAGAGAACATTCTTCAAATCCTGAGTAACAGGATTAGTGTTTTGCACTAATATTCATAAGAAGATACTCAACTAAAATAGCAGAATGTACCAGGTATCACTTAAAATGGCAGATCTCCCTTCTTCTGTCCCCACGTTCCAGAGGAAAATTCCACTTTCCAGTAAGCAGACATAGCTGTATCTCCCAATGCACTGACAGACTTTCTAGAAAGGCGTAGATGTTGCAAGACTTGACTTGCAATTGCTTTGGAGCAGTGGCACACAAGAGAATTATTAGCAGAGAATTCGGAGGCTGACATTAGAGACCCAAGCACTGCAGGGGAAGAGCTTCACATTCAACAAGCAGAATTTGTGGGAGCGTGAACACTAAGTGGAAAATTGTCAGCCTAACTGAAAATGCAGGCAAACGAGGATAAGAAGGGACACGAGCAAAAAGTCATGCACATCCCCAGAGAGAACTCTGACCATTGGGCAGAAAGTCACATGCGTAACATTGGGCATGCTTTGAGCACCTCTTGGGAATCAAACCTCACCAGCAGGATGGAGAATATCAGTCTGCAACTCCTCCAGGCATTCTCCCGAGGATCAAAGCACTGTCAAATCTAAGGTAGCTCTACATGTATCTTTAGGCAGAACCAGGTGGAAAGGTTAAAGCTGTATTTCGAAGACAACATCTTAGAGGAAATGTGGAAAGTATGCAAACATGGCTGGATTTTGGACAAACAAGTGCCTGAAGGCATGCCTGGCTCATGCAGTGGGATAACAGGAAGGAGCTCATTGGGTTAGAGCTGCTACATTCACACATTGCCGTGAGGAAATACTAGTGCTGTCAGCCCACAAAAGTGTGGGCACCTTTGAGAGGGAGTGCCTTCCTCAGCCACCAGGCACAGGCTTTCAGTGACACAGCTCAAGTATCTCCATGCTGCCCTCACTGTTTCATGCTCCCCTTATGAGCATCACATAAGAAATCTACTTTCTTTGTACATGCACCTACATATATACACACATACATTCACAATCTATACCACATATGCAGCTCTGTAGATATGCCCAGAAGATGCTGAAAACAACCAAATTCTAGGAGCAAATCCCTGTTCTTTGTTGAAAACTACCAGCCATTTGTCTATTCTGTTTATACAGTGATCCATTTTTATATGATTTATGTTCTGACTGCTAGTAATTACTACTTCAGCTCAAAAGGGAAAAGGTGATTGCACTTGAGTAAGAAAGCACTCACTTCAGCTGGCACAGAAGACTTCAGATTCTCCATGGTCCAGTGCTTTTTACTGACTTTCAAGGCTGCAAGCTAAACCATGTGCAATAAAACCAAGTGATTCAGTTGTTTTGTTTGGCTGTGCCAATCACGAGAGCCTGCTGAATGCATTTCACACACATAATTTTTCTCAGCATCAGTTGGAAATGAGGCTTTTACCACGTATGTATAAAAACTGACATACCATCTCACATTGGAGAGAATCCCCCACAAACCAATGGGGAATATAAAAGTAGTCTTCTCCAAAATTAGTTGATCTGGAATTTGGCTGACTCTGAGAAGATGTTATTTTTTCAACATTTTCTTTACTAGAGAAAGATGATTTGACAGTGAACTTTACTAGTCAAAGATGAGGTCCCAGCACCTTTGCTAGACACCTTCCTGAATGGTTTAAAAACCCGTGTCTACATTTCACTACAGTATCAAATGGCCAGACTTTCACACTCAGTAAAAAAATGAAAAGTGTTAGTGAAAACCATGTGAATGAAAAAGCCAGAAACAGAGAAAAAGAATAGATTGCAAAGAAATGCTTAATAGACAAGAACAAACATCTGCCATGCAATAATGTTTTAAATATTCTTGAAAAAAAAAACTTGCTGAGCTCCTTTAATTCTCATTGAAAATTCTGCCCCAATTAAACACGAGTGGACTAAAGTATGCAAAGCCATTGGATACATCCACTTACCTGCTCTGTCTCAACAAAATTAGACACATGTCCATCATCATTGACCCCTCGGACGTGGAAGCGGACACCAGCTCGCTCGCAGCTGATGCGAGAGATGAGGCAGGCTTTTGCCTTCTTGTGGGAAGCATAAACAGTGCGAATGTCCACGACTCCACAGACCACTTTCAGCAGCCAGTCGGAGCAGTTCACCTGGTAGTGTTTGAAGGGCACATGCAATAGCTGGTTCCTGAAAGGTTCAACAACATACAGACACATTACTGAACAAAACAAACAGACAGGCATGGGTGCCACCTGACAGCAATCACTAATTTAATCAATTAATGTTTTATGACCCCTTTTCTGCTGTACCTTATCTCTACCCAAACCCAGGAAATACTGGGAAGAAACCCTTGTGAACTACTACAGTGAACTGAACATGGCAAATTTTAACTACACAGCTACCACCAGGCTGTTGTCTTTATATCTTATACCTGTCTTATAAATTCAGATGCAAATGTCACCTCTTTCAGCTCCAGAAATTTATATTTAGTAATCTTTTCAGAAATTACAGTGTCGTCAAGCTAATTACTTTTTTTGGAAGGGTACAGCCTGGACCTTAGCATTCACTACAGGATGAAGAACTGGTTCAAAATCTACAAGGATTTTCAGGAAAAAAAAATTCCAAGCAGCAACTGAATCTGTAAGTCACTGGAGATATTGCAAAAAGTATTACTAAAATGAAGAAGAACATCTGTTCTAACCTTCAAGATCAACAGCTCAAGAAACCTGTCATGTCTAGTTAGCAATGATGCTAGTCTCTTCTATTATGACGTTTTTCTTTATTTCATGTTTTAAAATGTGCCTTTAGTCACATAGGAGGCCCAGGAAAATATCTTTTATGACCATGCATTGCTCAATAGAGGATCTGTAAAAGGGAGTGAAACCCCTGAAGAATTTTTTTTTTAGAGTATAGCATTTACTGGAAAAGGTGCAAGGCATTGTTACATTTTTAATCTAAATATGTAATAGAAAAAGCAGCTCTAAAACAATTTTTGCTGTCTGTTCCACCTCTTTCTCCCAGTTCTACTCGCAAAGGAGGTCCTCACTCAGGCAAATTCCAGTAGAATTTTTTGTTGTTGTTGCAGTTCATTAAACAGGCAGTTTATATTGCCTATAACTAAGGTCATCTTACACTTTTCATTGTATAACTATTTATCTCATTGTTTACTTTCCTCAAGCATCTATTGTTTGTCTGAAATTTCCCATATCACCTAAATATCTCAGGATACATTTTCTTTGGAACATCATTTTGTCATTAATGTGATATTGTCACCACTTTTCCCTGTTCTACAATACATTGGAGAATGGAAACTCTTCAGAATTTACTTCTAGATTAGCCAGAAGCAGCAAAGAAAGAAGGTTCAAATATACTTATCTTCCAAGAGGAAAAGTTTCAAAAGACAGTAGAGGGAAAAAGAGTTGCTTTAAATGTTGTTTCTTTATTATGGGATATTGCCATCTTAGCAGTCTCATCATTGGAGTACAACTCCAACGTACAATGTACAATCTAAGTCATCTGTCTGACTTGACAATGCTTGGTGAGCTTTTGGAGAGAGATGCACCATTAGCACAGTTGAAAGCAAGTATTTATTATGTATCTTTCTTCAGTTTTAAACTCAAACCACTAGATCTTACCAGTCAAAATCACATCATAGCTGGAATGATTATTTAGCCTAACTGAATTGCTCTCTCATGTTAATTTATCACCCATTACGAACTTTTTTGCTTATTTGATATTCACCTACTTTGGGCCACAAGCCTCACTGCACATTCTAGCAGCACATCCACATTTAACCCTGCTAGTTATTTTCCACCTACATCAAACCCTCATTTATTTCCAGAACAGCTTTGCCTGCTGTGTGACTTTTTGTTTAAAAAGAAGGGGGCGGGGGTGGGGAAGGGTATAGAAATGCAAGCATTATGCCAAAACTTGCAAAGCAAACAAACTGAATTACATCAACCCAGCATTGTGTTTTCTCCTTTCCCCTCAACCAATACTTACCACAATACGAGATAATTTTTCTTTGCTTTATAAGCACAAGAAAGTAAAAAGCACAGAGCAGTGTATCGCAGTTTTCTTTTGTGCAACTTATGTTTGCACTGAGCTGTAAACATATTAATATTGATGTTTTCAACATAAAAACTAGTGCACGTTACTGAAACAATAAACTACAGAATTTAAACACATATTTTTAAAAAATAACAGATACTTCAGTGCAAACGATGGGATTTATAAACAGTTCAAACGCAGGTTTCCATTAGATAACTTTAAAGAAAATTATTGAAAAGGACTGCAGGGGAAACTATTCATAACATATAGAGAGATGTTTCTGTAGTATGAGCAATATATATCTTGCATTTCCCCCTTTGAAGCATAAAATGTAATTTTATAATTGCACTTCACTATCAGAATAATTTTAATTAAACACAAGTTACCATGAATTCATTAAAGCCACCTGCCCTGTAAAAAGGACATGTCAATGAAATGAAAGGAGGTAGACTTGAAATGCACATGTTCATTTCCTTCTGAGAATGTCTGACCAATGAGATCCAGGTGGGGACAACAGAAGACTCGGGTATAACATGCAGTACTAACCAGAAGAACGAGTTACCAGATTCATAGTTGTTATCACCCTGCTTCTGAGCCCGCACAGTCAGGTCAAAGTTTGAGCCTGCATTAGGCCAGGAGAAATAGAACATCCCAGAGTTCAGTATTTTCTTCAAGGCAGTAATGCGCTCATCTTCCTTGGTTTCTTCCTGGAGAGGACAGAAATCTGTTGCAGTAATTTTGTAAACTTCAGCGTCCAGGATTTTTCCCACCGACGTACAGCCTGTCACCAGGACCAGAAAGTGCAGCCGACTGTTACCTAGAACATGACAGACAGTTACAAAAGGGTTATTTCCAGGTGGACACGGCTCCTCATCAGTCCTGTCACATGCAGTGCCAACAGGGCTCCAGCAGAGCCCAGCGTCTTTGCTTCACAAGAGAACAAACACGAACAACAGGCATGCAGGCCACGTTCTTCACATTTCTGAATTCCTCTTAACTGCAGATAAGTGGCTGCAATTGCACAATATTCCATAACACTTATCCATCGACATCCTTTGTTGCACTAGAGTGTGTTTTCCCCACTGACTTTATGAAGAGCAATGTGCTTACTATTGGGACACTACTCAAAAAATCAATTTCACCATCCTACAGAACAGAGAGCATTCAGATTCTTTACCGGCTTCAGCTGAAACTGCGCATGTTCAGACATTCGTAAAATTTCAGTATTACCAATTCTTGAGATTTTGCTTTTTATATCACTAAAGCATGTACATGATTCGATGACAACCTCGGTTATCACTAAAGCAATTACAGCTGCCATAACTGTGAAATCATGAAGCAGCTGAACTTCAGGGCCCCAGAACTAAAGGATAAATTTGGAGCTTGAGAACATCATTGTAATCAGATCTCTCATACACAGAACCATCTCAACCTCTGCTCATTCTCTCTGAAATGATAATTAAGAAATAGTAAAACAATTTTTCTGGAAATGCTGGTTTTGCTACGAAGAAACTGCTTGATTCACTTAAATTGGCCTGTAATGTAGACAATGTCATCTTAGTCACTCCAGTTAGTAAGAAAAGGTGGAAATGAGCCAAGGTTTATTAATTTAGCACAGCAGAACCAACGGCTGACCTGCCAAGAGCAAGTTAATTAGCTAAGGGCACAGTGACAATCTGGGACAGTATGGCTTCAGGCAGCAAAAGGGAACGCTTCTTAGGATCATTTTTCAACCCTCTAGGGTGACCTACTGTCTGAAAATGCACACCAGCTCTCACACAACAACTATTCTTTTTTTGAACCACCAGTAGGGGAGTCCTTGCTTTCAGATAACAGGCTGGCTACAGAAACTAGAGTTAGGGGTGGTTTTCAGCAGGGCCAGAATATTTGCGTAGGCACGTGGGACTGGAATGGCAGGACAAGGTGGGAGATTAGATCTTATTCATTCTGTTCTGCTGACTCCAGCTTTGTATGAAGGCCAGTGTAGGTGGTATTTACTAAAAAGCTCTGTTCATCACATTCTTTCTGTAACAACACTGTTCCGTGTTCTCCTTCTTGAGTGCTTTCAAGAAGTATGTTTTCTGTGCTTGTGATATTGCAGCAGGGGGCTGGACATACTGACAGTTTATTCCTCCTTTGCACATGACTTTTTGTAATTATAAAGAATAAAGAGTAGAAGACACATCAGTTATCACGGGAGTTCATAACTGACCAAATACTGCATTGCAGCCTCCAGAAAGGGTTAGGAGGAGTTAGCTGTCTCTCAGGATAGTTAAAGGCTTATGTGACTTAGCTGAAACCATGCACAACTGATCAGCTCAAAGTAAACTTCACTCACGAGACTTTGGAAGCAATACATAGAAACACTATTAGCATGCCTTAATATCCGTCAGCTTTGTTAGTCACAAAAAACCAGTAGTGAAGGACTTGGAGAGCTGCCTGGGAGCGATGCTGAGACAGAGTGTACAAGTACTTTCCTTGCCTTCGGTGACCTTAAGCTTTCCTAGACAGTTCAGAAGAGATCAAATGAGAAAGTCAACATTAAAATAGCCAAAGAGAACAGAAACTTAATAATACAGGGCTTGTTACCTGTGGTTCTGTCCTTTGAGGAGCTTGTAACCAGTGGAAAATCACTGGATCTAAACAGAATGATCCTCTAGTTCAAGAAGGCATTGAGTAGGAATATTTGCCTTACCTAGAAACTTGCTCCTGCTTACCAGAGACTATAAACTCTTTTTGCTACCTCCTCCACTCAACCACTCACCCCCAAATGGGATACTCATCTACACATTCCAAGGTCTAGCATCTCTACTCCCTTAAATCACTAGCTAAAAAGCTCCAAAAAAGTAATCACGTCTGAGAAGGTATTGCATTGTCCCTGAAGTATAAGGAGATCGGTTTTCTAAAGCTGTGATACTTTTCTGCCACTGGGCAGTAACTCCACAGGAAAGAGTCAGGGTTGTTCAGCCTGGAGAAAAGAAGGCTTGGGGAAAACCTTATTACAGTCTTTCAATTTTTTAAAGGGGGGTCTATAACGAAAGATGGAAAGAGACTTTTCACAAGGGCTTGTAGTGATAGGACAAGGGGCAACAATTTTCCACTGAAAGAGGGCAAATTTAGATTGAATATAAGGAAGATATCTTCTACAATGAGAGTAGTGAAACAGTGGAACAGGTTTTCCAGGGAAGTTGTGGGTGCCTCACCCCTGGGAAGTGTTCCAGGCCAGGTTGAAAGGGGCTTCAAGCAACCTGGTCTAGAGGTAGGTGTCCCTGCCCATGACAGGGGCAGCGCAAGTAGATGGTCTACAAAGGTGTCCTCTGATTCGAGCCATTCTACAATTCTATACACACAGAATAATCTCTCTACAGTACTCCAAATTACAGAGCAGTCACCATGCACTTATCATGATATCTTTGAACAGAGACAGGCTGGCAAAGGAGCTCACACTTACAGCCCAGAAACTGGAGATAAAGAACGAGAAGAGAGATTTAAAGTATGTTAAAGCTAGCCTGCTTTGCTACTTGGTCCTCCCAGGCTGCTCTGTGAGCTGAGGTGGTCTTCAGACCAGCTCTAACTTCTCTTATTTGTGTAAATCACTCAGGATTTACTGCAAAACGGACAATGTAGAAACCCTATAACGTCACAGCCCCAGCTTAACACAAATCTCTCTGACTCTGTACCTTGGAAAAAAGTCCCAAGCTCCATCCTCTGATAGCACTTTCATTCTAGGTGGTATTTGAAAAGTGCTCCTGGGAACCAGCTCTGGGCTATCACTGCACTGTTTGCAGGAGGAAGATCCCTGCTTGATGCGCGTGCCCTCTTGGCACAGGGAACAAGCTAATCACAATATCCTATTGACAGTACTCTGTGCCTCTGTCCTGTCCATTTTATTCACAGCACGGATGTACCCATGAGGTTCTGAACAGAGGTAATGCTCTTGTCAACCTTTCACCCTTTTAGAACCTCACACAGCAGAATTAATGCTGCCAAAGCACTGCTCCACTATTCACCTTTTAGTCACATCTCCATTAAAGTGTAAGAAATTACTCACCACTAAGCTATACAGCTACACACAGAGAAGGCTTCCCCTGTCTTCCTTTTTTTTACCAGCAACATCTAGATGGGCCTACACTTTTAAATTATGACATGAAAATCCTTCAGATTGCAGTTGCCTTATCAGGTCAATTTCACTTGGTACCAATCACCAGCCACATCAGCTGTACACTATTTACCATACCCTCCTTTGGAAAATAAAAATATTTTTATTTCTCCTTTAACTTACACAAGTAAGTTAAATTAAAATCCTGATTCATACTAGCCTTTCTAAACTGTACACATAGATGAAAGTGATTTAGGAATGTAAGAAGTGCAAATTGAAGGTCACAACTGTAGAAATGTCCTTCCTGTCCTTGGGATGCAATCTGGAATGTTTTAAAGAAATCTCTGAAATCATTTTAGAGTAAGAAATGAAGTGTTCCTTACTGGTCATGCTTTATACAGCAACACACCTATGAAAAATCAAGACCCACATATAGTACTAAAGAAAAAAATTATTTCAAAGCTTATGAGCCAAACTTTGATCTCAGATAAATGGGTACAAATGTTCATGCATTGTGACCAAGATCATTATTTTGCCCCATTACAGCTATCAATCACTACAACAATCTGCAAAGAACACTTTTGAAGAAATGCAAGAAATGTTTTGCTCACAGTAATATGTGCTGAATGCCCTTTTATTAGGTTGCATAAGAGAGGCAGAGGATGAAGAATATTTAGCACAGAAACAAGACAATAATAATTTCCATCCATTTTTTCAAATGCTCTTGTGAAACCAACTGCCTTTATCCAAGTTGAACAGGAAATGCAGTTCTGGTACGTCACACTGTACAATAATAAGCTGCAGTTTCTGTATTTAACCTGTCTACATGACTCAAGGCAATTGTTTCCCCTGCAGCTTAGAGGACGATTTCAATGTTGCCTATTTTGAGCTACAGTGAAAAGGAGTCAATATTCAATTCTTATTTTGTCCTTCTTAACTGCAACTATTTCACTCAAGGCTGCCTTTTCTTTCCAAAATGGATTTTTCTCCAATTTTTGCTCTTTCTCCAATCCATCACAGTCATGCCATTGCCTTATGTTCCCTCAGACTTTTCCATCTCCACTCCATTTTATAGTCCACTAAAAACCAATTTTGCCTCTCATCTGTCTTCAAAAATAGCAACAGAACACAGCAGAGCAGTACATTCTAACCACCTAGCTGGAAATTCCTGAGGATATCCACAGCAGAATTATGAAAAGAGCCAAGACTTTCCAAACTACCATTTTAGTCTCAAAGATACTCCTTTCTCTTTCTTCTAAACAACCACATTTTTAGGATATGTGCAAAAAGAACAGAAAACAGGTACATAGTTGTCCTTTTTGCCTTTGAAATGTCTTCCTTTCAACTATACACCGTATATGTACAAGAGTGAGAGTATATACACCATCACATGAATTCAGAATGCCTCCCCAAATACAGCAGCTGTATTAAACCAAACAACCTATGTGGTGATGGTGCTAAAATATCCCCTTATGTATGCATCTCTTCCTGACATCACAGTATCTGAAAAAAACACTGTAAAGCCAGCTCTTTTAACACTTTGCTTAAGATGTATTTGTCACTGCTAGATCTTCTTTGGCAGCAAAATCTTGGCTGAGGTACAGCTCAGAGACACTGTACAATTCATTCTGCTGCCATCCATCTCACAAAGGAAAGCAGAAGAACTTAGTGAGTCATGTTAACAGACATAAGTACATAGAAGTGAATGTTATTACTGGTGGGAAACATTAACTTTGTGAGTCAGTTTCACATATTTCATCTACTTTCTTGTGAAAAGCATGATCTACTTTGGCAGGCATACAATGTGATTTATTTGGATTTCTAAGTAGCGATATTTACAGATTAATTAAAATGTTCAGAGACATCTTTCATGTCTTGGCAGAAAGTTTCCCCTTCTGCTCTACAAATATACTCTTAATATCCCAGTGGAAAGTATTTTCACAAATACTCTCAATTAATTTAATACTTATGGTCTGCATGTTTCCAGTAGTAAGAAAAAATGCTGATACTTCTGAACAAAGTCTATGCAGTCACTGAAGCTCAGTGAAGAGCTAGCCAATTATGCTTTTGTTTGCAGCTGCTAAAATACATTATACAAAAAAGGAAAAAGTTACATTGCATTCCTGAGGTCGTTTGACTCACCCTGGCTGGATGCCAGGTGCCCACCAAAGCTGTTCTGTTACTTCCCTCCTCAGCTGAGCAGGGGAGAAAAATAAAATGAAAGGCTTATGGGTCAAGATAAGGGCAGGGAGAGATCATTTAGCAGTTATGGGCAAAACAGACTTAACTTGGGGAAATTAGTTTTATTTATCGCTAATCAAAACAGAGTAGGACAATGAGCGAAACACCGTCCTCGACACCTCTCTTTTCCCAGGTTTAACTTTACTCCCAATTTTCTCTTCCCCAGTGGTACAGGGGAATGGGAAATAGGGGCTGTGATCAGTTCATCACACATTGTGCCACTCCTTTCTCCTCATGGGGAGTACTCCTCACACTCTTCCCCTGCTCCAGCATGGAGACCCTCCCATGGAAGACAGTCCTCCTTGAACTTCTCCAGCATGACTCCATCCCATGGGCTGCAGTTCTTCACAAACTGCTCCAGAGTGGTCCCTCACACAGAGCGCAGGCCCTCTGGAACAAACTGCTGCAGGGTGGATTCCCCACAGGGTCACAAATCTGGACACCAAACCTGCTCCAGCATGGGCTCCTCTCTCCATGGGTCCACAGGTCCTGCCAGGAGCCTGCTCCACAGTGTGCCACCCAAAGGGTCACAGTCACCTTCAGGCATCCCCCTGCTCTGGTGTGGGGTCCTCCCTGGGCTGCAGGTGGATCTCTGCAGGTGGACTTCCATGGTCTGGAGAGGAAGAGCAGCTTCCCCATGGTCTGCACCACAGGCTGCAGGGGAATCTGAGCTCAGGCACCTGGAGCACCTCCTGCCCCTCCTTCCTCACTGGCCTTGATGTCTGCAGAGCTGTTTCTCTCACATATTCTAACTCTGCCCTTCTCCAGCTTCAGCTGGGCAGTTTTTTTCCCCTCTTCTTAAATCTGTTATTCCAGAGGCACTACCACTGTTGCTGATGGGTTCAGCCTTAACCAGAAGCACATCCACCTTGGAGCAAACTGGCATTGGCTCCATTGGACACAGGGGAAGCTACCAGCAGCTCTTCAGAGAAGCCACACTTGTAGCCCCTCCTGCTACCAAAACCTTGCTACACAAACCCAGTACAATTCCTTTGTAGTGTTAATCTTTCACATAAGCAACAGTTAAAGGGATGGAACTCACATGTAAGATGGAAAGCCTAAACCAGACTGGGACAAAAACCTGGGCTACGTCTTGAATAGTGAGATAGCAGACACGCATCTTTGCCTTTTTAAACATGTTCAGAAGCAGAAAATGTTTGCTTACCTTCACTTACCATTACAGCATGACCCTCTGACTTTTCACTGAATTTTAACAATCCCTTCCAAAGCAAGTCCTGTACCAGAACTTGTAATCTAATGCTAGAACAAGGCAGAGGTACAGTGACAAAGCTCAGGAAGGAAAAACCCTCACACTTGCAGAGCACTGAAGTTAAGCATATGTTGTTTGAGAAAAAATAAGGACATGAGAAAAAGTAAGGCTGAGAATATTTCACATCCCATTTGAAATCATTCACCTTTTAACATGAAGATGAAAATTGGATACATTTGGTTCCCACCACATACAAAAGCTAACCTTATATATAGCTTGAAGAGATTGAATTAAATAGCTACATTCCTTTATTACTACAACAGGATTCATTAGACTTTTATGAAGAAAAACAGACTTAAGTGCCAAGGAAAACTAATCATGAGTCCTCCGCTTTAAATTACATTAGCAAATTGATATAAATCTCCAGAGAAATGTCTAATTAACTCCACAGGAAACAAAACAAACAAAAAGTCCACATTCATTAAAAAAGACTAGATGGACCTACAGTTTTAAATTATGACACAAAAATCCTTCAGATTGCAGTTGCCTCTTCAGGTCAATTTCAAATCATATTTCTCAGGCTGCAAAATGGTAAGCAGGGTATAAAAAGACACAAGTATATCTACTGGCCTAAATACACCAGTGCTCACACCACCACTGCCTTTGGTAGACTCCTTGACCAAGCATCAAGTTATACGGAAAAGTCTTGTCATTTCTAAGTGAAAATTAGGGCTCATTGTAACAACCCAGGAACAATGCGTACAGTGCTTTTTTATTTATGCATCTAAATCATCAGTGATTTTTAAGCACTGTGTAAGGTCCTATTATCTTCAAATCAATCACTGCAGTTCTCTTCTTAAAACATGTTATTTCCATTAACATTCCTGCAGGCAGTGTAATAACAAGTCCTTTGCTAAATCAAGATTCCAAAACTGTACCAAAATTTACAGAAATTACAACATTCCTTACTATACTAATTGAAGCCAGAGGCCTTCTTCTGCAAATCCTTATCCATACGAATGATTAAAGGCAATTAGGCATTATAGCAAGAACTGGCAATCTGCAGTACTGTACTCTAAGACGACCATGATAATCAGTGTCTAAACATGATCCTTAAAGAAGAGAAGAATTAAGAAATCATAGCTTGCCTTGGACAAATGTTGTAGGGAAAGAAGAATGGCAATTATCTTCAGGCAGCTAAGAATGTTAGACAAAACAAATTAAGAAAAAATCCATCCATCATTCAGTGATATGGTTTTGGCCCAAAATAGAAAAAGAAACAGATCTTTTCCAGACTGTACATTACAAAGTACAACTAGCTTTCACAGTTTAAGGAATTAGACAACATTAGCCACTTATTCTCATTTAGCATTGTCTGGGCATTTTATAATCTCAGTCATACAGATGGTGACTTACCACATTTAAGCTGAAGCTCCCCTAAGCAGCCATAAGCATCCATGAGTTTTTCATACTGTCCTTTAATTGCATCCTTTTCTTCTGGAGCTAAGGAACAAAGATAAAGGCAGGAAACTTAGTTATCCAGTCTTCATAAATTTTTCAGATTGCTATTATTCCTACTGCATAGGAACCAATGCTACCTAGGTTGATTTTTCTCAGTCACCAATACTACAGTGCAAAGGTGGGGTTAAAATGCTGTAAAACCATAGAGATTAAAACATGATGGGACAGAAATGCACATCACACACCACCCTAGAAGAAAAGAGGGCACTCACTTTATTTTCAAATCAACAGGATCGTTAGTAACAATTTTATTCTATGGTACAGATGCCACATTAGTGTCAGAATAAATAAAGAAATACACAAGCACATATAAAATTTACACTGTTCTAAAATAAGAACAAGAATAAATCAGTCTTGCCATAAGCTAAAATATAATATCTTGATGATAATATATTGATATGTCTTGATGTACAAAAAGAGTTTATACTTCCAGACTCTCAGTCTAATTCCAGACAGAACTGGAATTTTTTTATGCAAGATAACATGATTTGATGTAGACACAACACCAGATGTTGATTTCAAGAGGAATTACACATATTTTAGTGAAGTAAGAATTACTTAATTAAATAAATAAAGGGTCAGATGCTCATGTTATATTTGTGCATTTCTGCAACAAGCAAATTCAATGAGCACATACTGAACATTTAGATATTAAGCCAGACCACAGATCAAACTTGTCACTGGCTACTTTAACATGAAACCAGCATACTTCCTGAATGAGTAAATCTGCATTTTGTATATATTTCCCAATGAGCAGCAAGGTTAATCTCCCAAATGAGGAAAATAGACTGCAACCCTCAAATGTCCTTTTACTTCTTGAACTACAGAGGAACAGCAACATAATACTTTCAGAGATTTGCTAATAATATGCAGTCTTATGCTTCTAATTAACTTCAGTAGTTAAAACCTGAAACCTCTGGGCATAAAAAGGACAAACTGAACTGCTTGCAATGGATGATAGAAGAGCAAAGAAAGAGACTTCTCTTTATAAATCTCAAGAGGCAAGGAGCTCAGTGAGAAACACTGAGAAAACAAATAAATATCCCATATATTGCTGACACTTTGAAGTGAAATGAAGGACAATTCCTCTTGCAAAATTCCTTAACAGAGGCAAACCCCAAGAGTAATTAAAACATGTTTATCTCAATTTTTGCACTTGTGACAAATAAAGATTTGTTTAATTCTTTCTTAATTTTGTTTTTACTACCATAGTTTCACAACTTACTTACTCTACTTTCTTAGAACACTGAGTAAATCAGGAGAAACTAGCAAAATGTTGATACCACATACACCAGTGAAGTGAAGCATAAGCAGCAGACAGAGGATAAAGTGATTTTTATTGGGTAACATAAATTTCTAGACAACAACGATTTAAATACTCAGTAATGGCACATTTTAAGGGCTGAGACTCTGCAAGCTCAGTTCTCAGGCACTTAAAAAAAAAACAATTTCACAAAACCAGTTTAGATAGACTAAAACAACATTTCAGTCTTTGAAAAAAAACTCCCTGTCAAGGCTTTCTTATGTATTAAAAAAAGCAGGTTAAAAAGGTGATGTTTCACTTTCCATGGCATCTTTACTAAGCAGAAAAGAGCAGCAACAATATACTGACATTTTTTTCTTAAATCTGTTCCCTCCTTTAAAAGCTGTCTACATTAAAATAATTGGGTTACTTTAAAATAAAAAGGGAAAACCAAAACCAAAATTCTTGCTCCAAATATTCCAGCTTTAGGAAGAAATCTAAAACAAGGGAAATACCAAGAGATTCAGATCTGAGACAGATGCAGGAGCTCAGAAAGCTGCAGTCCAGGCACAACCTGAAAGCATTTCAAAAGTCACTTTGAAAGCATGGTGATGCTCTTCAAAATAGAATTACAAGTTGGAAAGTTGGCTGTTAAAAGTGTCTGGTAAGAGCACAATCCAAAAGAATGGAATTTATTTCAGCGCAGAATTAGGCAACACATAGCTCATTCCACTACTGGCAAGAAGTACCTGCCACTGGCATGTATGGAACCCACTGGAGTTTCCCAGGTCAAGCCAGTGGCATCACACACCCGTCAGCTCCTGGCACAGGATTTCTCCAAACACACAGCCAAACAGCTGCGTTTCGGCAGTCCTGGCACAGAAACGGCGCCGTTCTGGGCAGGCCACTTGTCAGAACCTGTGCCTGCACAGCAGCATCAGTCAGGACAGTAGCACCAGCAGAGCTGCCTGGAAGGAAGGAGCAGGAAAGGAACATACCCAACAGACACACCTGTGGCTGTGGGTCATGCAAACAGAGAGGCCAGAATGTCTTAGTGCCACATTTGGGGGGGTGGTGTGTGTAAATTCCCTTTGTTAAAGATACCAATGGAATTTGAAGTCTCCTGTCCTGTTAAACTCCTTGGTGTTGCACAAAGGACATTATTGTAGAGGGCTCGAGCTAGGTTCATGTCCTGGTATTAAAAAGAAGTATTTATAAAATCTCAAAATCTTATTGAAATCTCAAATAACTGTCATCAAAACCTAGAACATCTCCGAGAGCATTCAAGGAGTGCTCGGACATGAGTCAGAATCAGAAAGAGTGTGGCTACACAGAGAAAAAACTTATGTGCTACTTTGTTGGATGAAGAGAGTTAAAGGAAAATATTTCTATGAAACACTTTAACGCTTGTAAAACAAGAGGCATGCAATAATTCAATGAAATCAAGCTGCAATAAAATAAATTAAAAGTGACCTTTTCAATGCCTAAAATATTTCAGAGCCAAAAAACAGCACACCATGAAAAGACATACAACTACATAATACCATATGGCTTAACCTAGTGTGACTTTCTGCTTGTAAAAGCTGCAATTTCAATTTACCAGCTAACAGGAACTGGCCAAAAATATGTAGTTTCCTTCATTCAATCCCTCCTTAGGGCTGAACCCCCAGACTTCAGCAAGAACCAGTACAACTCTCAAGCATATGGACCCCAAGAAGGTCAGTGACTGGACCAAGAGGGTAGAGAAAGGTACCATAATTCCAGGTCCAACACAAAGGACAGACACAGTAATACCTGCAACTTCAGGATAAAAATGAAGGAGAAGTTCTTGAAAAAAAAAAAAAGAGTTTGAGACTGGGTTATGGATTCTGTTTCTCCCCTGTGGTTTTTCAGCCTGATTCTGGAAATAGTCACCTGCTTGGCTGCAGATACTGTTATAAAAATGTAACCTCAAGCATATTTCTAAGTACTTTAAGAAACATAGGATTGGTGTCATGGGATGACTTTATTTGTGTCATTTAGCGTTTGGGGGAAAGAGGTGTGAACTTTCCCCAGAAACAGGGAAAAACTATAATCAAACAGAAATTTCATACCAAAACTCCCATTTATACATTACCATAAGCACCTTACCTAGAAATAAGTCCAATGTCTGGTATTATATAAGTTTAGACAATTACCTCCAAGTTGTGTTTTCAGTCATCTGCAGACACATTTAAAGTACTTCGTTGTATTTTCAATATCTTTCACCACTAAAATCTTCCTGTTCACATTCAATCCAAGCTACACAGGCATTATGAATGTCAGACTGTATTCAGGAACACCATATAAGCCAAGCAGTACAGAGTTGGGAAGAAGTCTGTGGTCAGAGTTACAGTTAAGAGAATTCAAATATTTAAAACATTAAGCAATGTATTTACCAATTTTCTAGTAAGATACATTTCTGGTTGAAAACACAATGAACAAAATAGAAAATTGGCATTTTGGAAAGATCAGTTCCCTGGTTTTCTATATTAGATTAAGAACAATCTGCTTCTAGTGAGAGATTATGTTTGCATACTTGGATGTGCATATATGAATATATTAATTCACGATCAAAGAATAATGGATTAATGAAACCACCAAGTTTCTACTAGCCAACTCCATGCTGCTGCAGGCAGTGAAGAAAATAAAAGGGAAGTCCCTAATTGATGTCTCTGGAGCTTGGCCATTATCTTTATGTGGTTTCTGCCATAGATGACTCATATTTACATAGAAACTTGCAGCAGTCACTATAGACATAACCATTAAAAAGAATTCATCCCTCACAACCACTACTTGTCTCCTAGCATAGAAAACAAGTCTTGTAGTCAACACTCTACACTTACACGAACACATCTTCCCTCTTTTCTGTACCCCGTTTACATTTTGACAATAGTGAAAGAATTGCAACACACACTTTTTCCTGTAATCTAAAGCAGTGATGTTCAGCCTGAGAAACTATAGCTTGCAACTGCCCAGTGCCAGCATAACCAAGGAAGACAGGACTTCTCCTCTGTGGACAGCTTCCAGAAAAGGAAAAGTTTGAACACCGCTAAACTACAGAAAACTTCACAAAAGTTTGCCCTAGCTGTATGAATATTCTGGTGTAGGAGTAGAAATGAGCCATGGTGGAGGGCTCACTGTTTTGGATAGAGTGCTCAGAAATACATTCACAGCACTTACACAAGTATTGATGTTTGATTTCCACACCCTACTCAGTGGCACAGTTGTTAACATAAATACAAAACCAAAGCAAATTGTAAACAGTGAATGCACTTACAGCACAGAAACTGCTTTCTGTACAAAAGAAGGAAAAGATGCACGGACAAACAACTGCTACTTCCTGGTTTTGCAAGACTTTACCCTGATTACACTCTGCTGCATCAGAGAACCACACACACACACACACCTGCAATTGAAGCAGCAGAGAAGGCACAGAGCTCCTCCACAGAGTGTACACACACCTTAACTCTATATAAAGCTTGTCTCTAGTAAAGGCTAACTTCCCAGATCTGTGGGTAAAAATCAGGAAAAACTTCAGACATATTTGCAAAAAACCACACTGTATCAGCTTTGAACTTCTGTACTTTCCAGACACCATGGTCATTTAGGATTTAACATAACAGTTGATGTAACATCCTTTATAAAACCAGCTGCAGAATCAAAGCGCTTGCAAAAAAAATAAAAAAAAAAATTCTCTGCAGCCTTTGGTTCTGCCCTTGAGAAAACATATTATTACACTGAAATTCAATAGCAGAGCACTCCTGTTGACAGCTTTTCACTGAAACTACCTGCCATAATAAAGTTAAATCACCATATTTTCAGCACTATAACCTTAGTTTAATTTAGCAACTGCCTTGACAGCAGTCCAGAACTACCTGGCAGTTCACTTCCTCTGTAAACCACTGAAACTCTAATGTATTTAAACTAGGAACAGCATCTCTATCTATAGTCCCTGTTGTATTAAGCAAAAATTTCTAAATCAATGACAATTTTTCTTCATCCTTTATGATTCTAGGTTTCTTCCACAAAATGTATTGATCTTCTAGTTCAGAGAATTCCTGGAAGAATTGTTTCAGGCTGTCACCCATCCTTCTGGAGATGACTGAAACTTTAGGATTGCCAGTGGATAGGGGGGAAAAAAAAAAGTCTCCAGCAAAATGTGTCATTCAATTCAAAATAGTGAATTTTACCCTCCACCCTACAATGACATCATGAGAGAAGGAAAACAAACTCCCATCCTCAAAAATACTATTTAACTTACGGTAGAACAGAAAACTGTTCTGTCGATAATACATCACTATACAGATTAAGGGGTTTAGGGATTTGCAACTAGGTTTCCTGCAGTGATTTTTGATTTCTTGCTTTTTCCAAAAGTTTTTTCGTTTAGGTTTCCATTACAGGACAAGTGTTCTCATTTTATAAATTGCTGACATTCAGGCAATTAGAGATCTTTACAATACTTTTCCACTATTTTTCAGGTATTAAATCTCTGTATGCAGTAAGGAAATTGTGAAACATAATCAATTTGTGACTAAAATTGCCATCATTATCTTTATAACATATCAAGAGAAGAAAAAGTATAAAGTCATCCATTCACAAGACAGCATCAAATTGTTAGCTTACACATTTGAAAGTGTTTATTTTAATGAGGAGTTTGCCAGAGGTTTATGCCTGTATTGATACTGTGTCTGTACAAGTGTGTGGTTTTTCAGATTTCTTTTTTTGTAACACCACTTCTAGGACAATTCTTACTCCCTTCTGCCACTTGAACTAGGTTAAATTCAACATTTAAATTTCTTCCAGTACAAAATTATTATAGAAGCAATTAAACTTTACGCAAGTGCAGATGTCATGCCTGTTCAAGGGCAGAGATACTTGGTAATTATGGGGGAAAAAAAATGAACAATGACTAAAATTTGTTCTCAGGCCTTCACTGTCCATCTATGACTATTCCTCTCTACAGTTCTGTTTACATGAGGGTGCAACTGCAAAACTACATAAACTGTTGTACAACTTAAGTGCTCCAGGTATACCAATCTGCTTTTATTTAGTGTAGAGGTTTGCATAAGGCACAATTGCATAACTCCTCCTCACCACAGGTATGCAATTTTTAAAGAACTTTATTTTAGAAACAGAAAACTAGACAGAGAGGCTAAAACTAACACAAGCCTAGGACTAGTATGTCTGAAACCACACATATACAAAGTTTATGTTAACCTCCCACTGTCATGTTCTATGGTTAGTACAACCTAAAGGCAAGTCAAACAAAACAGAATTAATGTTGTTTCTGTTACCACCCTGCTGTGAAGCTTCCTCTTTACAATTCTTCTAAATTCACCAGCACAATACCTACTACTGGTTTTCCCTCCTTTTCTGGTCCTCTGCTGCATAAACAGAAGTTATCTAAACAGGCTCCACTGGACAAACTAGCTTTTTCTACAATACAGGAATCAACCCAGGAAGGAATAGAGGAATCAAATGAAATAAAATGACAAAGTTATTACTATAGAGTGGGCTGAATGCCAACGCAGACACAATTGCAGTTATCTCAAGACATGACACTGGACTTCCAAAAGGCATGGCAAACAGGCTTTTTACCCTATACAAATCAGTACTTCAGAATTCTTCTAACACATTTTAAGAGAGACTGTATAAATTCTACAATCATAGAATCACAAAATAATTAAGATTAGAAAAGATGTCTAAGATAATTCAGCCCAACCATTAAACTAGTACCACTGTGCCCATCATTTAAACCATGTTTCCCAGTTTCCACATCCACACAGTTTCGGATCACTTCCAGGCATAGTAGTGCCACCATTTCCCTGGGCAGCCTGTTTCCATATACCCGACCATCCTTTCCATGAAGAAATTTTTCCTAATATCCGGTTTAAACCTCCCCTGGTGCAAGTTGAGGCTATGTCCTCTTACCTTGTCATTTGTTACCAGGGAGAAGAGGCCTGGCTACACCCTCCTTTCAGGCAGTTGTAAAGAGTGATAAAGTCTCCCCTAAACTTCCTTTTCTCCAGCCTGAACAACCCCACCCCCACACCTGCTCCTCACAGGACATGTGCTCCAGATCCTTCACTGGCTCCATTGTCCTTCTCTGGACACGCTCCTATTTTGAGATAGACCAGGATGGCACTGGCCTCTTTGTTCACCTGGGCACACTGCTGGATCACGTTCAGATGGATCCTGAACAGCACCACCAGGTCCTTTTCAGCTGGGCAACTTTCCAGCCACTAAATCATTTCAGGCATAGCAATTCAGATGGGGGATGGCAACACTGGGGGAGAAAAAACTACTCTATGTTGATGATTCTTTTAATTAGTGAGATTTCAAGTCATTCCAACCACTGGTCATACAGGTGGCTCAGGGCTGGCTAGGCGAATGCTGGACTCTCCATTTTATTCATGCACATTGGCTTTAGGAAGTGGAACTGCTTTAGACTTTTATCAGAATAACAAAATACAGACCAAACCTCATTAATATTAATATAGAGTTTTAATGTCAACAGGTTTTAGGGTTTCAGGGAAAGTGAGTAAAGTGCTGCTCACTACTAAGTGACTTTTCACTGCCAGTTCACTGAAAACTGACACAAAAACCCCCCTCTAGAAAAATGTAACACATTTATGTCCACGACTGCCGAAGAATTTCACACGAAACGGAACCCCCAAAATATTGCACAACATAGAACTCCAATAAAGTAAAATAAACAAAACAAACAAAAATCCCCACAGTGTGGCAATAACATCTTTTCCGTGACTCATCAAAATTTTCCCACTATCAGAACTATTCTTGAGAAAATCAACTGCCCCTTGATGATCTTTCTGGCTTTCATCATTCCTAAAGTCCCCAACACCTGAAAATCAAGCATCTTAGTCTGCATGTCCTGCCAGTGTACATTGTGGAAGATTCAGCTCAGTGGACCCAGATCCTGAGGTGACATTGTGACTGACATTGTGCAAATCACAATGTACACACAGATCTTACTACAACAGTTTGAGCTGCTTGAACACGGACTCCTACCACGCTGTGAACAGCAGCATGATTGCAGGCACAGGTATTACGCAGAAAACAATTTAAGAACACAGCACAAGCATGTGTTCTCCTACATTGCTTTTTGCCCCTTGCATTCTCAGTCACCTCATTTTTTTGTGTCTGCCTCAACATTAGCAACATCAGCATTGCATTAATTCAGGTGTAACAAGTAGCAAAAGCACAAGGTGAGACAACCCTGAGAACGTTTAGGAGACTCCACCAGTAAGAGCCAGACACTCATGCAACCAAATACCGTTCAAACCACAGGGGCAACACAGCAAGAAGCCAGGAGGTTTTTTTGGGAGACAAATCTCAAGTCAGTCATCCCAAAACATCTCTGTTGTGAGCTGGCTGTCTTCACTGGTGGTTAGCACCTGATGTAGCTGAGTAGAAACTTCCTCAAGTGGCAGCGGACCCGATTCCTTTACCTAGGCCCTCCTCCGCAACCAAGGCTGTAGAGGATAAGTCTTGTACTCTAAAGGTGCCCTGTGCCGAGACCTCACCGCCACCAAGCAGCCGGGTGGCCTCTCCTGCTTCTGCTACCCCGGCTGCTGGTGAGGAGGCTAAAGATACCCAGAGCAGCGATGGGACACGGATCGGGAGGAGATGCTGGGCAACCCTCCATGCACGGCACGTACCGGGGGTCACCCAAATGGGCCAGCAAGTGGCCAAGCCTGGAGGGCCGTGCTGGAGGTCTGGGTCTAAGTGAGGCGAGACGCTCTCTCGCAGCCAACATCCCACTGGACGTGCGTCTGCGCGCACCCCTTCCTCTCCCCATGCCACGGAGGAAAGTGCCCCAATGCTCCTGGGCATCGCCTGCTGCCGTCGCACCCCAGTGTCCCTTCACAGGCAGAGTTGCGCACCCACGGACACGGCAGCTCCGCGCTCCCACGGACACCCACGGGCCCCCACGGCCGCCCTCGCACGCACTTACTGAGCGCCGCCACGGTGCCGGCCTCCAGCAACAGGCAGTCCTGGCGGCTGCGCGCCTCCAGCAGGGCGCTCGGCCCCGGCTCCTGCTTCCAGAGCAGCCGCAGCCCTTTGCTCAGAGCCATGGGAGCCGCCGGCCGCGGGGAGGAGGGCGCAGGGGTCCCGCTGGAGGGGCTGGCGANCGGCCCTGCTTGCCCCAGCCCGGCGGTGCCGCTCCCCACCCCCGCGGGTGGCGAAGGTCGCCGTCGGGCCGCCGGGAGCGCGGCCGGCCCAGCAGCGCCTTGAAGCGCCGGTGTTGTTCCCTCGGCCGGCGCGGCTGCTGCCGCTGCTGCTCGGGGAGAAACCGCGCTCCTTCCCCCTTCCTGCGGGAACGGCCGCCCGGGATCCCGGCGCCACTCCCCGCTGGCAGGGAGCTCCCCTCGGGGCTGCTTTCCCACTGCGCGCTGTCCCGCGATATAAGGAGTTTCGGGCAAAGGCACGGTGCACATGTTCTGGTGTTGCAGAGTTCCCGTCACAATTCCCTGGTGAGTCTAAGCAGAGTGAGTGCTGTTTTTTTCCCGGAGTTCACCGAGAAGGAGTGGATTGAGGAGGTAGGCACAGGTACGCCAGTGTGTTCGGCTGAGAGAAAAAGTGGCTGTAACCTCTAGCAGAACATGTAGTCCTATTCGTACACGGGTAAACCAAGCAGAATTCTATTTTTTTAACATCACGAATTATAACTTGAATTAAGATGTAGAGCAAACTGGGAAATTCAAAATGCCCAAATTACCATCTGATACTGTTGTCTCACATTTACGTTGAGAACGTCGGTCGTGGCTGTACGCTGCCAGGTGGAATGTCACAGTCCCTGCCTTCTTTGAACGTGATGGAAAATCTGAAAAGCAGATACTGTCTTTCTGTCACACACATCTGGTTTATTTATTTTATAACCAGCAGTAATTTCGAAAGGAGATTGATTTTATGGTTGTTTATGGTGCCTCAACAAAGCATTTTGAAAGGGTCTGGTATGGAAAGTGGAATTAGTGTTTGCATGGGGCTTTTTCCCCCCCCTGATCCTAAACTTTGATTATAGTGTATAGGGTGAGATTAAAAGTACTTGGTAAAGCAAAATAAATGACCCAGAAACTGTAGAAATTAAGTGACCAGGATGAAAAAAGCAAGACAGCACATAGCTCAACATTTGGGAGTTTTAGAGGATGTAAGAACGTAGACTAACCATGCTCAATTTTAAACAGAAAAGGGGTTCCTTTCTAACAGCCATCCAATGTGAATGGCAGACCAAAAATCGGTTTATGTCTTTGACATCTTTCACTCTTTCTCTAGAGAAAAGTGCTCATTTGTGATGAAATACTTAAAGTATCGCTTAATCAGTGCTGCCCAAGAGAGTCGTATCACATTACTTTAAAAAGTTGCCCTGGATCATGTGTTTAAAAATAGCAGAAAAAAAATCCCACTCTTTTTTTTTGTTTATGTGTGTGTGTTTGCCTTTGAGGAATTATTCTTCACAGTCTCCTTTAAACTCCATCATGAGAACAAACTCTCACTGGGAGGACACAGGTATGTCCCTCTCTTGTCTGTGTTTTAACTTCTTAGTAATTTTTGTCGTTAGGTCTTTTCACTGCAATTTCCAAGAACACACAATTTAGGATTGTTAATGAAAAGTTTACTGTCAGATTTGTTGGGTAAAATACTGAAGAAAGGATTGGTGTACCTGGGATAGTATTTTTTTAGCACCTCAAATCATTATGAGGGTATAAGGATGTGAGAGGAAAAACTCAGATGAAGGTGGCAAACTGAAAAACTTTAGCAGTGTGTATGACAAAACACTGCTTCATAGGTGGCTCTCTGACTGAGCCTGTTCTAAGCTCTTACAAACAGATCTCTTCAGTGTGTTCCAGCTGCAGTACATCCACTCAAAAATCAGTAAGTCAGTTAATTAGGCTTTGTGTTAGAAACACAAGCCTGAGAAAGCAACAAACAGAAAATGGTGAAGAATAGCAGTAAATAAAACCATTCATTTTACAAACCTCCTTCACAAAGAATGGCATCCAAATTTAGGGTTCATATAGGAACCTTCCTCAATATATTGGGGATGTGTGCATAAGTGTTCTTTTGATAAGATCTTTTCATCTAACCAGACCGTCTGTGTTTCAATGCATGGAAGTCCATTTTTAAGGGAAAGTGTTGAGATCGACAGATCATCTTTTAGCAGACATTTGGAGTTGAGCTGTCTTGCTCTGGACCTTCTGTATGTGAGTATCATGGAAGCATTAATTCCTGCAGTCATTTGAGGAGTCCCTCAGGTGAAGTCATTCCCTCTTGCACAGCACTTGTTTTCACCCAGGCCATACACCCTCATTACCTCCTCAGCAATTTTTCATTTCATCCTCCTTTCTCTTTGGAGTTTTCCTTCCTTTTAATCTCCTGCCTTGACAATTTCATCATCCTAGCTTCTTTGCCCCTCTTCACCCATCTATGGTTCTTTATCACTCTTTCTAGCTCTGAGCAGTCACAGATATTTTGCATTGCTTTCTGAATGTTCCCACAGCTAAAAAGTGGGAGGTGATCTGCTGCTGCCCCTGCAGCCTTCAGCTGAGAGAAGCAACAGGTTGGTGGGCTCTCTCTGCTATTAAGCATGCATAGAATAGTGGGATTATTTTGGAGGGTGGAATATCTCTTGTCTGCAGCTGTGTCCCTTTGCTTACCTTTTCTCTTTCCAACTCCTTTTCCAGCTCCTGTCTTCATAGGGGCAGGGAGATCCTTCTCCTTCTCTATCAGAATGGGAGAAATCCTTAAGGTCCGATGTTTGCTGACTGTGGAACTATGTGAAATGCAGTTCAAACAGAATTGCAGCAGTGGTATGTTAGGGGCAGCCTCCATGGCAGGAGGACACAGCCTTCAGCTACTAAATCAAGTTCAGTTCCTGTGGCATAAATTGTATTGAAGACAATGTCCACTGTCATAAATGTCCAATTTATGCCACCTGTGGCATAAATTGTGTTGAACACAATGTCCATACTGTGTTTATGCATATTTTTAAGCATTCAGCTGCTACCTCAGCATGTAATGTCTGAACACTTCTATCTTTTTCAAAGTCATTCCATTTGGCTTGAATTTCCAACCCCTTCTCCTCCTCAGCCCCTTGTTTACCTTGGAAGTATTGCTATGCATTATAATGACTCCTGCTCCTAGGTCCTTCTGGTAATGGATGTTTCCAGGGTCTGGATGACTGCCTCCCTGAAAAAGAGTCCTGCATGCTGCTCTTAGCAGGTGGCATTGTTTGTTTGTCTGAAGACCATCTGAAGAGGAACAACAGGGATGTTGCAAGACAGAGTTTAGAAGAACTGGATAGAGCAAGGAGTATTTGGCTTAGCTGTTTGCTCTCTGTCTGGAATAGCTGTGTGAACCCCATATCCTGGACTTCGGGGTACAGGATGGGTGTCCCTGTAGTATCACTTGTCTGTCCTTATGTACTATTGAGTGAACTTTGCAGTCTGGGGCTCTACAAAAAGCTTTGGTGATACACTGTAGAAACAAACAAAAGATACTTTTCTTTGTCCAATATTATGCTACTGAAATAGCTTTTTCAGTAACTTTTTGAAGATCTAAGATTAAATATATGACGGCATTTCCTCAGGATTTTTGGCCACTTGCACATAGCCTCAGTGGTCACAAATTCCTCAGGAAATGTGTGTGCTTACAAGGTCATTGAAAGCAGTTTGGGTTTTGCCTTTTATGACAAACTTTTTATTTTAGCAAGTAGAGAAGAAATAGGGGAAATATCTCAGCAAATTTTTTCCTGCACATGGCATTCAAAACAAGTTACTGCTGCTAATATGCAAAAACTTCTACTATGTTTCCACATTTTCTAGCTAACATTAGAATGAATTTTATTTACATCTGACTTTGACACACAGAAGCATTTATAACTTCTAGGCTAAAGTGCTCAAAATGTTGCTCTGAAAGTAACTGTGGGGTTTTAATGTCAACTCTTAACACTGTCGGTGAGAGAAGAGCTTTCTGTTCTAGTTGGTTACACTTCTCTTGGCCTAGTAAAGAACTTTGTGTGCAAGAGACATCTGGTACTTTTTTACAGAGACAATCCAATATAGTTTGAGCTAGGTCACTGTTACTCACCAACATCAACTGCATTTCCTCAAAAATAACTGAAGAGCATGAGAAACATGAGTGATAAATTAGTATGCTTTGTTTAGATTTTGATGAAGAATGTTTGACCTTGCCATGAGTGTAAGAGGAGAGATGCAGGGACATTCTCTTTGCTTCAGTTAGTGACAATATTTTCAAATTTCCACTCCTGTTTACAACCTTTCCTGACAATATTTTCAAATTTCCGCTCCTGTTTACAACCTTTCCCCTTATTCCTTGCCGTTGGGGTCTGTGATCCTTACAACAGGAAAAAGAAACTTTTAATGCCTATTAGTCTGCTGTATCTTATTAATCTTTAACCAATTATTTGGAAGGGGAGGGGTGGGTGCCTGGGCTCAGACCTGAGCTTCTGGTTCAGCAGGAGCTAAACATATGCCTGACTTTATATCAGTAGCCTAAATCTCACAGCTCCTTGCTTGAGTGAATAAACTTCCTTCTCAAGTGAATGAACTGTGCAGGTTTGGCTGCTCAAGGTGGTTGGACTAGAAGCAAACAAGCTTTAGGCTTAGACTGAGCCGGGTCTATCTGGCTGCAGGCTGTAGCTCCAGATTGGCAGAACATTGGGCTGTGAATTCAAGCTCTGAAGTTGTACCAGAACTGGTTGAGAGATGCTCACTAACAGTTACTAACAGTTTTAGGAATGCTGCTAATGAAAAACTATGTTGCTGGGAGGTCAGTGGAATTTCTCACCTCCTCTTCCACCTATACTTTAACTCTGTGTGTGCTAAGTGAAAGAGGGCTCTCTAAAGAGGCAGATCGACTGCATTCACAGGCACTAGCCTTTTCTTACTAAGAGACTATTTTCAGTAACAGCAGCTGTTTTAAAGCTTAACATTCTTAATCCCAAAACTATGTGCAGAAGAGCAGCATTAGTCAGATGACGTTTATTTAGGCAGTAATAGTGACCAGACAACCAGATAAAATTTTTATTCTTCCTTCCAGACTGACATGCTTATGATTAGTTGTAGGTATCCCTTTCTTATGTTCAAAGGACTAGGAAGCCACAGAGTTTTCCACTGCTTCTTGCCTCATTTTCTGGACCTCCTGATAGGAAAAACAAAATGCTTAATAAAATATAAATTTTGAATTTAATGTGGGCTGCTTAATATCTGCACAGGAAGAGCTGAAGCAATTATGTTGGCAGTTTTTCCTCAGTGAGCACATGCCTCATCATCATCAAAAATTGTGCACACCTCTCTTGCTTATCAACAGTGAAAGCAGAGTTTATTGGTTACCCCATATCAAGGGATATAGATTTGATGAGGGAAAAGAAATGCCTTCCTTTTGTCCATGAATCAGCTATGAAGAAAACTCCAGGAAGAGGCAATCCCACATTGCGAGTTATGGCATTTCAGCAGTACATAGTGGCCATCATTGTCACAGATGGTGTGACACTGGACTACTGCAACAAAGTGATTCCTAACTTCATTCTTAAATAAGAATTTCACTATTTTGTTGATGCTCCATATCTGTAAGAAGGAAAACCAGAGTTTTCATTGTTGTTCAGAACCTTTAAGTTTCATTGTCTGTTGAGATGTAACTAGACAGAGAGAAACAGATGAATACAATAGCCGACAATGCAAGAACACAACAGAAAGCTGATTATGATTCAGACAATGGACCTGAAAGCTAAATAATTTAAAATAATAAGGCCCCCCCCCCCCTTGTATTTATAGAGTAACCAAATCATACAAACATCAGGAAAGTCAAGGACAAAATGCAGTCAGGCAAGTGACAGCAGGACTTCATATGTTTCTGGATAATTTTGATGGTACACTGTTTATTGAGGAAAATGTTAACTTTTGATCCCTCTTACTATGATTAATTTGTAAATGAATTCTGTTAATATAAAAATCTTTAGTTATTTTGTCCTATTTGGTAACACAGACTATACTTGAAAAAACAAAGGAGCATACAGTGTAGATGAGACCTATAATGAGGCATTTAGAAATGGGGGGGAGGGTGGGAAGAGAGGGCAAAGAGAATGGCATTTCCATGTTCCGTTCATAACTAGTGAATGTTAATTCATTTTAAGCTTATTGAACTCTAGTTTGCCCTCAGTGGGATCAGACATTCAAGGGAGAGTATTTTTTATGAATTTTCTGTGTGTAAACATTGGTGGGAGTTGATTGAACATAATAGGACATGTTAAATGAGTTTATGTCCAGTACTGGCTATTTACAGGATGTAGTATTTATGTAGTATTTTATAACAGGATTTTGTTAATGAGATGAGCACATGTTCTGTGTTAACAGAAATGTATATATAAACCCAGTGGAGGCTTATATCTTACAGTTCTCTCACATTCCAGTTCTGTTTTTTTCTTGCATGTAAAACAAAAAGCTAAAGTAAAACTAAGGATTTTTTCTTTTGTGAGCAAAAGTGAACATTGAACATACCCTGTCCATTTAAAAGTTTCAGAGTTATTAAAGTATTTGAATGAAAAAAAAAGGTTAAAAAAAGTATTCTATTTGGAGAACACCTCTTTAATACAATCAAATCAGCCACCTCATGACCAGTACCACCATCCTACAACTACTGAGAAAAGCCTTACATCTCTGGAATGAGTAGGTTAATTTCTCCAAAATCTGAAATACAATCCAGAACCCTAGCTGGTACATCAAAATTCAGTGGCAAACATTCCACAGGTTTAAGGTTTGGGATTTGTTTGCTGCATCTATCTTAAGATACAGAGTTTCTAGTTCATGCCTTTGATAATGGACTACTGGTTGTATGCCAAATACTAACCCACATAGCAAAGAGAGTCATTCAGTCACTGTCTAAAAGGAACACAAAATGTCTTGCATGCATAGATTCGCTCTTCTGTGATCAAATGTTAAACATTTTTTCCATTTGAGTTGTTTCCAGTACAGCATATGTGGTGCTTTTAAAATGAAGTTAGGCTTCTTTCTCTCGTTTCATTTGATAAACAGATGCTTTGTGGTATTATGCCTCTCCATGCTTTAGAAAGCCCTGTCCATTTAGCAGGGGTTTCAGACCAAAGAGCAAGGGGAGCAAGAAGCAGTGTAATAACACATCCCTATGAAGGAAGAGAACATATTTGTTTACCTGAAAGACTGGGGGTTTGGGTTTTTTTCAACTGCTTTTTGTAAAGTTTGAATGGCATTGGGCAATAAATCTCAGGTGTTCCTCTGCTTTTCAGCAGCTTTATGGCAAGATAACTTAGACTGAATAGTTTGAAAAGATAGTGAATGTGAACTAGTTTAAATCAGAGTAGTTAATGGAGTTCCTCAGTATACTAGCAGTGTTGAACTGGAGGTTAAATAAAAACTAAAATGGTAAAATAGAGCAAACTGGCTAAGGAGTCAAGCTATTTCACAGCCCCATTTATGGTGAAGGCCGAGTGAATAACATATGTTTTTCTTGAAAGGAAAGGAGGACTGCAGAATGAGGTGTTATCTCTGTCAGTGCTGCTGTAAAGGGGTAGCTGACAAAGCACAGTGTGTGAATGAGGGGAACAGACCAGAAAAGAGAAGAACTGAGGGAATACCAAGGTTCAAAGTAATTTGAACAAACATTTTGGTATGTTACATTATTCCTAATGCACCAGTTAAATCCACAGATTATGTGTATGTGCAAGTAAACATAATTTTTAACTCATTTGCAGCTACTATTCTTTTTTTTCCGCTCCAAATATGTGTGTGTCTCTGTGTGTGTTTATCTCAAAAGTTACTTGGGTGAAAGGGAGGTGAGAAACCATCTTTCTCTGTAGGCTGCGCTCAATTCCTAGGACATTTCCTCACTTTCAGCCACCATTGCAGGCACTCCAGTAGTACCAGCAACCCGGGAATGCTGGTGTGCGTGGGAAGGGGTGAGCACAGAGTGTGGGCAGGACAAAATACTATCAACAGTTTGGCGGGGAGGGGGCATGTAGTGGAAAGACCTTGTGTGGGTGTGGCTGGAAAAGCTCAGCAAAGCTGTGGGTTTGGGAGAAAGCCAGCTCATGTCATCCCTCTGAAACCAAGAGTAAGAGCCCTTCTTCTGTCACAGACCCTGTCCACTAGGATTCACCTTGTGCAATGTGTTTGCTGCTGTTGTTGTTACCTCTACATCAGTAGCTCTTTAGATTGCCTTTCCTGCTGCCCTCCCATTACCCTTCCTTTTCTCTGTCACTCCCTCTGTTTCATTGTCTGATGCTTTTTGCTCAGTTGGTCCACTGATGGTTAGATTCTGTAATTAGTGACCCTGATACATAGAGCTATTGCAATTACTTCCTGTGTCTTTTAAAAAGGTGGGTGCAGTGACAGATTTCCTGTGCTGCTCTTATAGAGTAGCTATCTTGAATAATGTTCCCTGCATATTTTCGTGGGAGTTCAGCAGAATTCTCTCGTTACTTATTCCAGAAATTTGAAATAGACTTTGTCAGGTCTTGGAGATTTATTGCAAACTACATGGAAGGGCCGGAACCAGTGCAGATCCTTTCCACGTGGAAACACTGATGCAGAGTTCGTAGTCTGCTTGAATAAAAGCAGAGATGCTCTGTGAGTTTAAAAATGCCCCTGGGAAGTCAGATTAACTAATCTTAGTTTAATTCTAGAAGCTGCTGCTCAGAATGGATGAGTCAGGATACAACGTATTGCAGAGAAGTCTTTATGACTACTTTTAAGCAACCTGCTGCTTTAAGAAGTACATCTATACATGTTGATAAGGGTGATTACATGACTTTTTGTTTATCTGCACTTGAACTAATAGCCTAGTGCTGGCTATTGAGTTTAACTTAGTGGTGGCTGGAGTCCCATAGGAGAAAAATCAAAGGTATCCTGAGACAGATTTCTCAGAATGCTTCCTTACCATGCCAGATGTCAGCTACACTCACACTCAACACCTTCTTTCTGCCCTCAGGACCAACAGCTGTCTAGCACAGCCTCTTTGGCAAAACACAGGGCAGAACCACTTTGCTTTGTAAGATCTTAGCTGGCTGCAGAGGGTCAGCTGAGGTGTTTGCATCCTGGGCCTGAGACGGAACCAGACAGTGACAGTGCACATCTGTCCTGTGTTTCTCCATGCTGCAGAGTTCATCACCAGACCTGTGTGCCACACACACACCCAGACCAGCCAGGGTTCAGCAATGGACCTGAGCTGATTCCTGTTCTCTGGCTCCACAGTGAGAAACAGCCCAGGGCCTAGCTGCAGGTGTCTTCTTGAGCTCCCTTGTGAACACCCACTACAGTGTTTGCTTGTGGGTTGGGTTTTTTTTCCGTGTGACAAAAAAATCCCCTTCAGGAAGGGCTGTTTTATTTTACTATTTAAAAATGGCTTAAGACCACTAGTCATTTTTATTAGATTCTAACACTAGATAATTACAATATGAACTCCTTGCTCAGAGTTCAGGGGAGCTGTGCCAGAGAGCACCTACAAACAACTTTGCTGAACTCCACTCTTACTCTAGGAGCAGCCCCTCAATCCCCTGTGAAACCACTGCAGTCCCTGCAAGTTGCCCTTTTTCAGTGATAATTTTACAGCACATTCCAATAGATCCCAAATCCTGCAGCCATCCTGCAGACTTATTTTGTAGTATAGCAGTCTGTGGATAGCAACCTCCTTTTACTGATTATGAATTTGGTTTAAATTTGGAAGACTTTCATGAACAGTTGCATTGTGGATTTATTTGTTTGGGAGGCTTTTTTGGATGTTGTTTCCTTTCTGCCAAGTATTAAGACTGTGGTTGTAAGCAGCAGATAGACTGGCATGAGTTGTTACCCCAGTGAAGTTTATCTGTTACCAAACAAGCATAAACATGCTCAAAGTAGGGAAATGTTCTAGACCTACTTCCTTCCCAAAAGTTTGCGAAAAAGTCCTTGCTTTAAGTTTGGTAGGTCAAATTTGTAACCAAGTAGAAAAATGTCACTACTTAAACAGGAAACACACATGAAGAAGAGTTTTCTTACTCCTTGGTTTTTTCTGCTGGCATAACCAGTCTGGAATGGTGCAGTCCTGGTGAGTGCAGCCAGATGGGAATCTTCTGGGGCAGTGTGTCAAGCCCAGCAAATCCATCCCAGCAGCAAGCAGCCTGGTTTATATTTTCTTACTATATTGCAACAGATGCTATGTTTAAGTTTTCACTTCTCTCCCAGCTGTTGAATTTTTAAACAAAATCTTTACTGAGCTTAAAAATATGACTCAACTAGTCAGGAACTAGGCAACAGTTAGAAAAATGACCCTCACCTGTGTTTGGCCCTTACTTTTGAGGCAGCTTTTCCTTTTGCAAGAGTTTAACTTGATGAGTTACTGGATACACCAAACTTGACAAGATTCTGTGTCTGGCTTGGAATTTGATTAAAAATAATAAAATATAGATATATGAACATTGGATAAACAGTGCCACTCTCTCATTTTGGGCTTTGTTTCCAGCTTGTCATTGGACATTATAGTGACATGTTTAAAAAACCCAACCAAACACAAAGTTTGGATTCTCACATAAGAATTTTAAGGGACTTTAAGAAATGTCAGTGGATATTTCAGATTTGTAGTACTGCTGTGAGTGCCGATAGTTTTGAAGGGGGTGCTGTGCTTACCAAAGCCCTCACAACAGTCTTATAAAATGGCAAGAACATACCAGCAATGACCCCCTCCTGCCCTACAGCAGATACAGGGTCTCAGAGATGCCAACGAAGTGAATGTAGGGCAATGTATGTCAGAAGTGCAATAAATTTTGATGGGTACAAAAAGGTCTTGATGAGCAGACAATGCACAAGGATCATATGGGAACAGAGAGATACTCTTCCTCCAAACTATGAAGCAGAAAACCGAACATAATGAAGTGATACACTTAATCTTTTCATTTAATAGGATTAAGAGATGAACTTCTATCTAGATTTACAAATATTACAAAGAGTTTGTGTTTCTTGAACTGTGTCTGAAATGGCAATATTATTTGCAAATTATTTTACATAATTATTTTCCAAATAATTCATAGTCCTAGAAACTGCTACTACTCCTTATACCAAGGGTTATAAAATACAACACCTTAACAACCAGAATACAGTACCTTAACAAACCTAAATATTGATATAACTACAGATTGAATGAAGGCTGACAAATATTTAGCTTTGCCACTGGAAGTACTGTTATATTTAGTATCCAGTTTCATCCACAACTGTTTTTGTCTTGTTTTTTAAGCAGACTGATTTTCTTCAGATATGCTGTTATAAATGTCACAAATAAAAGGCTTGTCTTGTCTTCCAATTTATTACTGCCCTGTTTCCAACCCCTTTATCCTCTCCTTTGGTATCAAAAGGAAGAGAGCATGTTATTTATAATCCTCATTCTATAAACTTCAGTCTGCTGTCCCACTATTTTTGCGTCTCCTGTGAATGACCAAACTCATTAGTCATTGAGCCATCACATAATCACACAGGTGGGTGTGGGGGGATGCTCTGACAAGCAATTTAATAGGGACAGGTCAATAACTAAGGTCAAATAACTAAAATACAATTCAAAAGAAACCAAACCACTTAATACTGTTTTTTAAAAAGTCCCCACAATCTTTCTATATTTTCTGTTATTTTTAAAATCCTACTGTTTGTTATTCTTCTAAGATAACCTTTAAGAAACCTTTTGGAGCTAGCAACTTAATTACATCTTTAGAATTACACACTTTTTAGGAAAACAGTTCATTAAATATTTGGGGTTTTTGGGAATGACATTTCACAAAACTAAAAAGCAATGAAGAGTAACAATTTTAGATTTAGATCTACTGAGATTTAATTGCAACAGAAGGCAATGTGAATTACATGTGACCTTGAACTGACAAATGTGTGCTATGACAAGTTTATTAGAAAATACATTTAAAAAATGAATATTTGTTGAAGATGGTAGGTATAAAAGGAAAACTAAGGGTAGCAGAAGTCTGTTGTTAACAGAAAATAATAAATATTACATGCAGTCAGAGCTGAACTCTGACAGAAAACTGTGACATACAAAAATGTATTTTAACAGAATACAGCCACAGGTTAGAATAAGGGAAGAACAATGTTTAGTAAAAATGAGAAAGCTGGCTTCAGATAGACAGGATCAGTTCAAAGAAACTAATAAATCCTATTGTGAAGCAAGCAGTTTTTAAATCTGTAAATGAGAACAACGTAGAGTTCAGAGAGTTCAGCAGGAAGGCAGTAAGAATACTAACTGGAATCTGAAGGAACACAAAAAATTTAGGATAGTTTAAGAAAATCTGACCAATCAGGAAAGATTAAAAGGCCCAGAAGATTAAAAATAGGCAAACACATTCTTTATAAGACAAGAAAATTAAGCCAGTTTAAATTCAGTATCCCAAAGATACTGCAAAATCTCAGAGTCACAACTCATGTGCAAAGAGCCATGGGAGGAAAAAAAAAAAGGGAAAAAACAGCTGATCCAAGTTGTGACTCAGATGTTCTTTAAAACAGCATGGGTGTAACTGACATTGCCACGTGACAGAATGGGCGGATTGGTCACCAGCCAACCAATATATTTGTAATTCTATAATGTTGTTTTTGTTAGGGTTGTTTAGACAGGAAAAAAGGGTTTTTTCAGCTCAAGTGGTTACCTCCAGATGTTAGCATTAATTTATCAGAAGAGTTATAGGAAAGTATGTGAAAAAAACAACCGACCAAAGACCCCCCTGCCCCTTGCCAACTAACCAGCCTCTGCCTAGTGCATGCGCACATCTTCGTGGGAAGCCCTACAAAAGGCAGAAGCAGCAGTGGCAGGACACTTGCCTAGTGAATGCTTTCTTTGCTGCTGGACTGCACTTCCTGAGGCTGTGGACAGAGTAATTTTGGCCAATCCAGACTGGTAGAGTGTCTGGTATATGTCAAACTCAGCCACAGTACAAGAGATGCATCTCTTCCTTTGTGAGAGTTTTCTGTACAAGGCTGTTAGTCTGAATTCCTACTAAGAGCCTGAACTAGACTAATTTCAGTAGCAGTAAAATTGATGCATTATTTAATTAGGATTTACAGAATTGAGTGTATGTTATGGTAGTACTTTCTCAATTATCTTGTCACAGAAAACAGGAATTGCTCAGGAATGTAAGAATTTCCATACTCATGTAAAGTTAGGACTTATTGAAGAACTCTCTAATTGCAGTCAACAGTACACCTCCAAAACCACACCCTATAACAGAGACTGCTGCAGCAGTCTAATCTCATGTTGAATTGCAAACAAGAAATGCATGTATCCTTCCTCTCTGTACAGCTACATTTTTATTTTTAAAAAATGGATGTAGTTCTAGCAACGGAATAAGCAATTAAAGTATAAAATTAAATCCAACAGCTTGGGCAGTTGATGTCTCTTATGAAGTCAGTGGGCTAATGCCAGTGTTTGGCTCTCCCTGGAAGGAAAACATAAGCCAGGAAACAGTAGTAAGGCTTGTTGATGCTGCAGACACTAATTATTCAGCTATGACAAACAAAACACAGGAGAGCACTGCTCAAGCCTTGCACTGACTTGCTATTTCTGTTTTATGACTACATCTTTAGTGTGCACATTTTCTGTTGCCCCCAACTCATGCTATTAAACTATGCCACTATTCATGTCTAATTTAAAAAACAAATATCAAAGACAATCGAATTTCTATTCTGGGTCAACACCATGCTGACACAAAGCCAGGAATACACAGTAGCACTGTGCTCTACTACTTATTTGCAGTCAGGAGGGCTCCATCAACCACGAGCTGGACTGACCTGAATAAAGAAAGCTTACAACATATGCGTAGCCTTTGCTGGTTTGCAGTCACTAGCACTATTATACCATCCAGTTGGGATGCCTGCTTTATGGAAGACACATGGATGCTTCCTCATTCCTCAGCTGGCCCGTGTGTAAGCTGGTGAAAAGCTACAGGGAGGATTTGCCTCATACTGCATTCACCCTGTTAAAAACCAACATGATGATTTAAAAAAAAAAAGATAAAATAGTCTGGTGGATATACATAAATATTTATTATCAGTTTAACTTCATTTTACTAGAAATCTTTAAACAGTTTTTCTTTTTTTTTTTCTTGCCAAAACGTTGCATCTGACACAGTTGCTACTGTCATAGCTTCCCTGCAGTGGGAATGCAGAGCTTACACTTAAGATTCCAAAACAATCTATTCAAGATAAAGAGCTTTCAACTTTAGTGCATATGGAGCTATTTAAGGATTGGTAAAAAGAACCCCCTTCCCCCTCCCAAATGAAGAGTCTGTTACAAAGAGATTTCATTACCAAAAAGTGAATATACAAATGCTAAAAAAATGCTGGCTTGAAAAAGTGATTTCAGAATTTACTGTACACATTGTAACAATTTATTATATAAGCTGCTTCTACATGCAAGCAGATCTTACATTTGGTGTAAAACATTTATACACATTCTTTACAATTTGTACATATTTAAATGGCTGTATCAAACAACACTGCACTATGGAATTCTTGAAGCAAACTAAAATTGGGAGGAAAAAAAGACAAAGTTTATAAAAGGTGAACAAAACTCATGACACTGAGAAGCATCTAGACTTAGGCTTAGTCTGGTTTGGTTTGGTTTCAGGTTATTCAGGCAGACCCAGATTTTCCTTCTAGCACAGAAAGTAACACCAATGCAAAACAGAGTAAGGCAACTATTGAACTGGCAGACTGTACCCGTCACTTAGAATGGCTTATTGGTAAAATGCCTTTTTAGTTGTTTTTTATTTTTAAACTAAAATATTTATTTTCTAGGCACATTTCAGTAGAAACTGCATTTTGGCTTTTCTGCTTGCCTATGGCAAGAAATGAATTACTGTAGTTGGTGCCCTTTGTGAACACAGTTGGTGGTGGCTTTTTTTGGTTTGGTTCTGTGAAAAGCCAAGGCCTCAAATGGTATTTCAGTAGTATGGAAGAGGATACTGAGTCACTTGATAAAAGACGATGATCAAAGAACAGAGTTTGTGTAATAACTAATGATGTTATTCAGTACTTTTGTCACCTGTGAGTTTGCATTAGAAGGCAACAAAAAGTTACCCTGAACCAATAGCACACCATACTACCACACGAAGACCTGAGCTTAATTGGAATTTGGGGATGTCTACTAGTTGGGGTTAGATGTGGCATTGTCCCCTCTGCTGAAACACTACAAACTGTCAGAGGGGAAGCTGGCCCTGTACAGCACTGAGAAACACCAGTGCCTTATGGCATAACATTGGGAGTGTCAAAGTGCTGGTATGGAAAACTGTTTTTCACACTTTCCTGAATGGCTCGTTCCTTGTTTGGACTTTGTCTTACACAGTGCATAGTGAAAAAGTGAGCCTGACATAAGCTCTGAGGTGGTGCGCCACAAGAACAAGATTTAGTTAGAAGGAAAAAGAAGAGAGGGAAGAATGATTTATATTTACCAGAAGTCATACTGGGAGCAGGATGCCATGGCTGCATATGGGAAGCAAAACTTAAGAACAAAGCATTCATTCAGGAGATTATCACAAACATGTGCCAGAAACATACATGAATATAATTCCTCCTGGTTACTGAATTGCTGGAGAGCTCAACTGAATATAATGAGTATTAGGTCATTTTCTTAAGTTGGTCTGCTTTCCCATTTAAAAAGCTACAAATGCATCACTCTGGTGTTGATCCAGAGTTTTTGGAAGAACATCTGATAGATAAGTCTTCGTGAAGTCCATGGCAACATATCAGTTTGATAATTTAGATCCCTATAACTGACAGCATTACCTAGCTGTTTTTATTTAAATAATGATACAAATGGGAGAGCTTTCAAGACAGGAGCGCCTTATTGTACGATTTAGGCTGATAAAGTAAAATTTGAAATAATACTTTTTTTTACAACTGATTCTTGTTTGTTTGGGGTTTTTTAGGATTTTTTTCTTTTTCAAAGGCTAACAAGTTTTTATTAGCATTGCCCCCACATCAGAAAAGCACTTTGGAGTTGTTCTATATTGTTGAATACTCCTTATTCTCTACATCACCGGAAAGCGGCTGAGTGCCTGCCTCAGCTTCTGTGCAATCTGAAACAAAGAAACAGAAGATACTTAATATGTAGTCACTTTACAGTGTGCAGAAATATGATTGCAAGCTAAGAAATTAGGTGTTCCCTCATGTGATGAAAAACTGCAGGCATTACTGCAGGTTTTGTGTATGCAGGACTCTCAAAACATTCCATTATAAAGACTACTCATACATACACTTTCTGCCTTGTTAATTTGGTACTTTCACTGCTCCAGTTGTCTTGGAGAAAGCATTGTAGGCAGGGCTGTTATTCTGCCTGTCTAGCACTGCACTGCATGAGAGAGCTACAGGAACAAAGCCAGATTTTCCAGGAAGCCCACCTCCCTGCTGAAGCAAGGCTGAAACATCAGAACAGATGCACTGTGCACTCCCCACAGTTCTCATGGTAGCCATGACCCCACATGTGAACATGTACTGGGGGAGAGAGCATTGGTAGAAAAAAAACAGGTGAGGCTGCAACCAGCCTCACTGAAGGATTGAAATAGACTGGACAAGAGGCTGAATGATGGTAAGGGGCAACCTAAGCCTAACCCCACTAGATGTGTCAAGGAAAGTAAGTAAAGTGACCTGATGGGGGACCTACAGTTGTCACCCACTAAAGATAACTCTGAAGCTCCACTGCCAACTTTTATGGCTGTGAAGGGGCACCAGTTACTTATGAGACGCCTTTAAGTGATAGAAGTCAGGTTGCAGCACATTCAAACTCAAATGTTTTATCAGCATATCACATTAGAAACCTTGTTCTTCATTTATTTTAAAAAAATCACAAAGGATACATGCATGAGAACACTGTTTAATGAGAACTACAGTGGTAGGGAGAGTGCTCAGATTTAAAATATTTAATGTCACCTGAAACGTTCCTGTCCCTTCTGCCCCACACTTGTATACATCAGGCTTTAAATCACAAAAGCTTCCCTTCTCACTCCCATCTTATGGGAGGAAAGTTTTGTTGAAATGTTTCATTGTTCTGTTCAGTGCAACAGGCCTTGCTTACTAGACATTGGAGAACTAAAATTCTTTGTAACTCTAGTACTGGCATTGGGGGGGGAAGAAAAAAGTCAAGCTATTAACAATATGGTTTCTGAACAGTGGTTCTTAGTTCTTAGTTCTACTGGGAGGAATTTAACAATCATGTACATAGGACACTATCTATAGGAAAATATTATTTTAACTCACTCCTTCAGTTTTCAGGGTTTTTTACAATTCCTTTTACAAGTTTTTGTACAATTCTTCAGATATCTGTTCTGTGGGAGCATGGATTAAACTCTGTATTTCCTATAAAAGTAGCAGCACAGTACATGCCAAGCAAACAGTGCTGAAGCCCTGTCCCTTACCGTTTCATAGAACTGTGCCTGCTGCTCCAGATAGAGACGAATGACGCTGTTGTAGTCATAGATCCGGTTACTGTGGAAGTGATTCATCTCAGCTGCAATCAGACCCAGGAGACAAATTATTTAACAGAAGCATTTATAATTAGGAACAGTTTCACTCAGTTCAAGTTAGTTACTCCAGCAAGCTCAGTGTCCAGCCTTGCCAGCAGGGGAGGACTGTTCTCATACTTCCACAACCTGTTCTGCCTGCAGCACTCATTGGTAGGGGGTCAATTACACACCAACCTGGGCACTTCCTGGACAAAGCCAGGTTCTTGTATTACAATACTCAGGTGCACAAAGATTCGATAAAAAATACAATCAGGATTTTCTTCTACTGAGATAACTGCTCCTTCCTGAAGGGTTTCCAACAGAATTTTGGCTTGGACATTCAGATTTCCAAGGGTATAGGTATCAAGTTGTAAGCCACAGCTGTAAATACTTAGCTCAACAAAAAAGAACAAAAAAGATACAACCAGTAGTGTGTGACTCCTTCTTCACTTACGGTGTTTCAATACATACCTGAGAAACAGCATTACTGAATTTGTAACACCTTACACCAATTTCTACATCTCTTCTCAGATCACAGCTTATGGCTGAATGAAGTTGTTAAATATTATTTGGGATATCAGTGGAGGGAGAAGAAATATGCTACATTGTGAAAGTCATCCTAGAGGTCTCTTCCACAATTACCACACATAAAACACAATCCTCTTGCGTCACTGTGACTAAGAGGAAGGAGATGGGGAGTTTTCTTGGTTGTTTCTAAAAGCAATTTTGTGTGCTGCTCTGACTTTGTCACATAATATATCGAGTACTCTTGGCTTTAAATCATCTAAAAAAGATGCAACCCCTTCAGTAATGAGTAATCTCATTGAAGTCAGTAACAGGATGTACTTAATGGCTTGATATCCTGCAGGATTGAGCCCTGACTCCTCACTTCCCCAGTTTTTCTAGTGCGGTGTGCTGCACCTTATATTTACAACACCTCTAACCTAAAGAGGAAAAAGATCATTCAAAAACATCCAGGAAATTAAGATCTTATTCAAAAGAACATGAATCTCAGCTGGGAGATGGATTATGTCTGACTAAACTAAAAGTCAGAAAAACACTTCTGCTAATGATGATCTGCTTCTTGCACCAGAGTCCATGCTTTTAATTTGAGAAATTATCACTTCCAAATCAAAGAATAAGCCTGGGGAAGTTGTTTTGGGGTTTTTAAATTGCATTTTCAAAATATGTATCTTTTGCAATAGCGATGTGAGATTTAAAAAAAAAGGGAGAGGCAAAATAACTGCAATTTAGAAAAATACAGAAGTCCTTCAGAGGTCTACAACACTGCCATTTAGCTCAAAATTTGATTTACCTTGTAGTGCATAAGCCATGGTGCTCACACGTTTCACCATGTTCTGTTTGTCTTGCGGTGTTATTTTACTGGTTGCAACTAACTTGTCACTTTCCTTCACTCTTTCTATTGCTCCCTGTAGAAACCAAATGCAGAAAGGTTAAAAGAGTAGTCAGCTTAGGGGTGTTCAGAGTAATCTAAAATGTCATTAGCTACATTTTGAGTTTGCATTCAGTACACATATGTACACAAAATGATTGATTCTGCCTTCTCACATTTTCATCCAAAGGCTGTTATTTCACTTTATTGATTCCAAGAGTCCTTGCAAAAAGTGACTTCAAACACAGGTATGATCAGAGTCATCAGCAAATTGAGTTTGGTACAGGCAGTAATACACAAGGATATATACAAAAAGGACAAATGGATCAAGTTTCAAATTACATATGACCAACATAACTGACATCCAAAAGCTTGTAGAACCTTCTTTGTACATTTTACAAGAGAAGGCAACATAACACTGTTTTTCAAGAGACTACAACTCATTGCAATGTATAGCCATAGAGTCAGGAAAATCCTCGAGTCACGTAAATAACAAGCATAAAAAGATACGCCTCTCCTACACAATGCATTTGTGCCAAACAACATGCAAGAGAATCTATTTACATGTCTCTTGGCAGTAGGCTTAAGTTTCAAGTTTTAAAAACATTTCTTCTCCTTTATGATATTTTCCCCCTATGATTCTGTGGGATGAGGGACTGCAAATGTCCTGAAGAAAGAACACACAAATCTGATATGCTCTCAGAAGTATATTCTTATGTTCTTGTTCTATACATTTAACACTTCAAGTGATCAAAAAAAACCCCAATCCCACATATTTGTGCACTTGTTTTAATGCTTCACAATATTTAGTTTCCTTAAATACATTGCAGCAGACACATGACCATAAGGAAAACTCTATGACCAAAAAAAACCAAGAAGAATATCCAAAACTATACACCATGACTTTTGTACTGCAGAGAACAAAATGGCTGGGTTTTGTTGCTGTTATTTCGTTTGGTTTTTTGTCCCCCCAGAAATGTTAGAGCTTAGCTCTGGTCTCTGGTTTTTGATATTAAAGAAACTTCAATGCAGTGCATGATTATTTATCACATATCAGCAAGCCAGCCATGCAAGTGTACACAAGTTTTACTACAATACTCATATGGTTTTATTATCAACTATCACATAAGGCTCAAATATTATAAATTTACACTACTGCTATTCACCCCACTGGGACATGAAGTCAACCTGAAGAAAATCATTAACCTTCTATTGCTCTACTATAGCAGAAAGTCGTGATATTCTTGAGAGAATTTCTAGTTTTCCTTCCCTCTAAGTACTTCTCATTTTAAAAATCAACACACCAGTTTCACAGAAACTTCCAGTGTTTCAGCAGCAGGGGCCAGGCTGCTGCACAAATGCAGGGTACCACACCACCACTTCTGCTGCTGTCCCTACTGCCCAGCCCTTAAAAAGAAAGGCTCTTCACATACCTTATGAGCTGCTATGATGTCAGGGAAGCAACCAAGAAATCCCTTATATTCATGATTTGTTTCCATCAAAAAGTGAAGATCTTTCTTTGGCTAATAAACAAAGCATAAGCGTAAGTAAAAGTACCTGTGGCAAATTAACATCACAGAAAAGAAACTATGATGCCAAGAAAGGGCAAAGGGGGAAAAAGGGAAGGAAACCATCGAGAAAACCCAAACCAAAATATTAATTGTTTATACAAGTTTTTCATATATGAAAAGGGTTTTTAAAAAAATATAATCTTTTTAGAGCAAGTCACTGAGCATCATTGTGCAGATGCCTCTGTTCTTTGTTTCATTTAACACTAGCTCATGAAGTGACAAGGTTTTGACTTTTCACCCAAGAAGAGTTTCCAGTATGGTCTCTCATTGTATATACAAATATGTACATGCACACGTGCATCTCCTTAGTTGTCAATGTGGAAAGGTGTTTCAAGAAATTTCAGACTCAACTTTGAGATAAAGAGGATCTGCATTTTGGAGACTTTAAGCATAACATGCTAAACATCAATGTATGTCTTGAATACCAATCAAGGTTTATTTAAGCCAGATTTTTAATGAAGCAGGCAAGTGCATGTCAAGGCAATGGAGCAGTTTCAGTACACAGGTATTCCCTCATATGGAGCAACAGCAAAATCTGGATCCTGTAGACATTTGGGGAATGTAGAGGGAAGGCAGAAACTCTGTCCTTGATTAAATATCACTCTTTTGTATCAGTAATGAAGACAATTCACAGACATCAAAAAAGGAACATGTTTAAAGACCAAACAATCATTTTACTGTTTTAGAAACCAGAATGTGGGCTTTCTGACCAACAGAAATGTCCTCTCATCACATTCCCCCTGAGCTGACACAGAGTAGAAAAGAAGATGAAAATGCATTTAAAAGTGTTAATAGAAATTTAATTGGTCTATACCACTAGCAGCTATGTTTTAATCGAAGAGGAAAAAAGTCAGAAGTAATCCAAATAGGTGATATGTTTGTACACACTACTCCTACCTGATCTGCTACAAGACTGGCAATTTCTTCGTAAGTTTTCCCTGCTTCTGTTATTGCTCCATTGAGATCAGATTCTCCTAGAAGTAAACATCAGTGTTCAAATTACAGTAAGTCAATTACAACAAGAAACTTGCCTTGATTCAAGGCAAATTTATAAAATAGCCTATTTACAATAATAAATGGCTAGCCATCCTTTTATAACCAGCCGAAATAAAGAATTTAAAAAAAACATTAAAGGAGGAAAACGGAAGGTCATGTAGAAAATTAATGTTCTACCACAGTACTAGCACTACTTACTTCCACATTTAATAATTTTATGCAATTTAAATACAAAGGTATTCCTCCACATGGGGCAACAGGAAGTCTACCAGGATGGAAAGGAAGGAAGAATGAGGAGGGCTACAAAAGATGAACTGACAAAGCTGATATGCTACTAGTCCTGAGCTCTCTGACAGTCCTGGACCATAACTGTTCAGAGGTGAGAGAAGCAAAAGGAGGCTCAAGTAACTTTTTTCTTTGACAACAAGACTTTTGATCCTTTAGGGAACTCTTAGACAATATTTTCAAGCTCTGTAAAAATCACTGGTTTTCAGAGTGAATGTCTAACTTTCATCTTCATATGAAAGAGATCAAAGGGCCCTACAATCTACGCTTAATAATACAGACATCACCATAAATCCTAAGCTAGACAACACCACAAGCACTCATAACACTATTACCAACAGGACAGGCTATGTGGGACAAAGATGGAAACAAGCCTTACATTCTTGTATGTTTCATGCCACTTCACCTTCCCATCCTTGTTAGCTTGTCCAAAGCACATAGTCAACAATACAGAAAACAAATTGAGGTAGAGAGTAGAAAGGCGAAGGTATAGCTTGCAGATGTCAAACTTTAGTTTAAGAAAAAAAAGTTTTCTTATGCTTTCAGACATGTCTTGATATTAGGCAGTGGTTAGTCTTTTATGAACTTTTTGATTTTATTCTATAGATATTAATCAGTGACTTAATTGAAAAGTACCATAGATTTCATTAATGATTAATCTGAGCATTAAAGTATCTTGTTTTACTACAACATATGGTCTAATCTACATTAGAGATTTATTACCTAAGATGCCTTCATTTTAGCATGTCCTAAAGGAAACAAAGTAATGACTAAATGTTGCTTCAGTTCTATCAATCGATTCCTACTTTCCATTAGACTGGTTTCATAAAGTCAAAAAGCTGTGAGGCAAAGTGACCGATCCTAAGAACTAATCAGTCCAGTAACATAAACACTGCTAAACAAATAATTATTTTTCTCCTATTTGGGCCTGTTAGGATAAAACAAAAATAAAACCAAGACTAATTCCCATTGTGAGACTCAAGAGGTACACAATCCACAACATATCTTCACCTTTTTGTAAAACAATAAAAAAAATTGGAGGATTATCAATTTTATTATTTCAGGCTTAAGGCTTAAGTATTTTCAGTATTTCAGAATTCTTTTGTCTGCTCAGAAGTAACCTTGAAGTAAATGCTGCTTAGGCAACTGACTCCTAGATTTTGGGATAAAACATGGTGTGGCTTCAGAGTCAGAAGCCATGTTAGTGTAGATGTTGCTGTTCATTTTATAATACCATGAAATATGGTAACTTTCCATATCTGACCAAAAAATAAAAAAAAAAAGAGGAAGAGTATGTATGTATATTTAAGTTGAACAACGAAATCCTCCCCTTCTGTACTCACTCAAAGGAACCTTCATAGATCAGAGCTTCAAAGGATCTAGACAAACCCTCCCAAAACCAATCATCTTTTATTTTCAGCATTCTCAGCTTCTGAACCAATGCAAAGCTGGGAATTGCCTTCTTAACTCAGTCTGTGCAAGCTGAGTCGGGTCCCAGTGCAAGGATACATCAGGATGTCAGGGGTCCTTTAATCAATGGAGTAGCAGAAAGCCCCAAATGTTGCTAACATTTGTAACAAAATTATATGTTGAGTACATATATCCCCAGAAGAAACAGAGGGGGCCTAAAAGCATTGACTGAAGGTAGCTATAAAAAGAGCAGTTAAAATGGCCAGTAATATTCCACAGATATTTCAACCCAACCACAAGGAGAAACAGATATTTTCACTGATTTACAGTCTACATACTGTCATAAGGAGATGAAGAAAGACGTAAAACTATGAGGAGCCTTTTGGAGATGTTTAACAGAACATCTCTTAGCAGTTCAACTGCTTGCTAAATGCCAGTGATAATCATTTCAGAAGGAATACACCAGGAATACACCAATATTGGGGGAACTAATACTCCAAGTCTTGACTAGGACAGATGAATTTTTTTTGTCAAGAAGTATTTTTGTTTTCTTTTCTTTCAAAGTACCTTTTATTCAGTAGGGAAAATCACAAAATTTGATTTACTAGCAGCAAATACTTGCAGCACAGCTCTTCTTGATAAGTACACCTCAAACTGATACATTCAGCACACAAGCAGCTTGTAAAGCAGGATTTGCCTGTTGCTAGCTGACGGGACAGTGAAACTTGTGTGTAACTGCCTAACAGAATTCCTGAGGGGTGATGTAGGATTAGGAGATCTTACTATGGTTGAATGGCATACCAGTCATTCATATTTTCTTAACATAGGAGAAAGACTCCTCCAGATTTGGTGCCGCAAAAGAGAAGCCATGCTATTTAAGGCTGTGTTAACTTAGAGTATCCTATGACCCAGTAACATAGGCAACACATTGCCAGGCTGCAGGACACTTCCAGGCATCTTCTGGTACTGTCCAATATGCATTTCTGGACCAGGATCATGCTTGCAAAGTGCACATTCTTGGAACCAACTGGACAGTATATAAGTCCCTAGCCAAGTTAAATCAGAACCTCTCAGTGTGTCCTTAATAGTTTTAAAGGTACCCTTGCCTCTGCAAATACTGGGGACAGATCCCTAACACACACTGGGGCTGGCAATGAATAGATAAGGCTCATTCTGTAGCATGAAAAAAAGAGCTAGAGTGAGTCAGATTAACAAGTGTATCTTGCCTGGTGCAATCTTAAATATTTTAGGCTAGAAATTAGAAGAGAAGGCAGTAGACATCACTACACATAAAGATTTGCAGAGCAAGCAGGTATCACTGATGAAAAGTGATACGGGCAATAGATATATCCCATCCTAACTATGCAAATGAACCAACTAACAGTAAATGCAGTATGTCAGAAGTCAGCTACCAGTAGCTAGAAATGTTTCTGTCATCAAATCAGTCATTGCAATCATCAGTGGCCTATATGCTTAAACTTTCAGAACACTAGTATTACAAAAATTCCAAAAAACCAACCCAACCAAATAAAAAAAAAACAAGGATGAAGAGATTCAGCTCCCAACAGAAGATGAATGGAGTGTCCTTAAGCATGGCTGAATGAGGCATTCCTCTTTACTGACAGTCCAGAAAAATCATACATCATACTCAGCCTAGCTACTACTTCTTCATTGGAAGCAGTGTCTTTTATATACTGAGATCTGGAAAGCTGTGCCCTATCAGTTTAAATCCAGGTGCTTACATCTCTTGCAGAGAGTCTGCTTAATCCACAGACATGTACCTGATGGAATGATCAGGAGAATCCATACATGAGCAGCAGGCAGGACAGAATGAGAGAAGCAGTGATGAAGCCATTTAAAGCCACATCTGCATCTTACTTGCTCTCTCTTCCTGGGAACTCAAATTAAAAAGCAAAGAATCCCATATATTATTAATTTGGAAATAATACAAGGGTACAAGTTATTGAAAAGAGCAAAACGTGGAATCAAGGCAAAGGCATCTGTAGAAAGGGTACTTTTCTCAACAAGATACAGGTGCAACCAGCTATGACTGGGCAAAAAGGAAAGAGAGACATGCTTGCCTTGTTCCCAAGCTATCATGGGACCAATTCTTTCATACCATTCAAAGATGCTGGAAATCAAATCAAAGCTTTCCTTTCTAAGGCTGATCTGCAATTTTGTACCCTAGCTTTATGACATACTGTTTTCCCTTTACCCTGGCAAAAGAATGTGCTAGAGGCCAAGCAATTTTCAATCCTTTCCCAAGACTTCTTGCTACAGATTTTATCCAGGCAGGATTTACAGTTTTCTAACCCATGCTAAGAATACATAACCATGCAAATCCCCTATTTCATTCTCATATCCAAAAGTGACTTTTTAGGCAATATGCTATGCTCAATTCTAACTAAGCAGTCATCCTATTGAAGTACAGGACACAGATGAGAAGAAGCTATGGGGACAATGTCTATTTCCAATACTTCCAGCAGCAGAGAATCTGTGTTTCAGGAGGTTGCATTTTAGCACATCATTTATGGGGCAAAATGTTTTAAGATTATAAAGCAAGGGATAGATGAGTAGTCAGAGTAAGTACTGGTCAACTAAAATTTCTAAAACTGTTTCTAAGGAAACATTTCAGGAAGCTTCTATGCTATAGCATTTTAAGGTTTTAGAACACAGTAATTTTGCTATCAAGTATAGAAAGAAAAAAACCCAAAACCTCAGACACCTTTGAAAGGAGAATCTCAGGGAAAACTGACTCAACAGGTACCCTCTGTGTATGAGGAAATATTTTCCAGTTGTCTGGAAAACATCAATAGAGCTTAACATATTTTAAATTTGGTCTAAAGACTACATTTTAGGAAAACTTAGAGCAATTGATGCCCTCCTTTTCCCTCCCATAACTTTCATACCTCACATGACAGGCTCTTTTTTAGGGTTCTTGAAGGAGAAGCAAAGGTGAAGGACAAGGAAAGACTACAGTAGCCAACCCTCCAGCCCACATAATGGATTATAAAACATTGTAATAAGTTTTCCATCACCATTTGGAGTTGTTGTATCATGAAGTCACACAATAGTTCAGTGACAGCTATTTTCAAGGCCCCATTTTCTCTCCTTTCCCTTTGATATCACAAAAATGCTACAGCATGTTTGGTCAGTTAGGTCAGTGACCAGATTATATAATAAGAGATCAAACTAAACTCTTCTACAACCACAAGATTATACAGTGAGAGAAGACAAGATTGCAGACTAGAACATAAAAACCCCATAACATACACAAAAGAAAGGTTTCAGAATTTTTTCCAGAACCATGTTTGACATCTAAACCTCAAAGAGGAAAGCATTAAGATCTTCAGAAAAAAAAAAATGTAGCATGATGTAATTAAAATACCTCTTTTTAAGCAAAGTACAAATGAAGCTATAGAAGTACCTTGGTATCCACTAGTGCTGAAGACCAGTGCCAGGCTCTGCAATGCTTTTCCTATCTTCTGGTATTCCTTGGGTAGTGCTGAAAGTGGGAAAAGTATGAGGAAAAGAGGGGAAACAAAAGCAAAAAACCAACATGGTTAAGTGAGACCAAATCTACAGCATTTCCAAAACTTGATGTAGCAGATGTCAAAAACAACTAGATTTTACATTTTCTCTAGTGATACATTTACAATCATATTCTTTACCCCCTCCCCTGCTACACATGTTCCAAAACTGGATAAAGCAATTGCAATCTGGATTCTTAAAAGGTACAAACAGGGAAACAGTGTGTGAATGCTATGAAAAAAATATGAAATCTCATTGCATTTCTATCTCAGTCCTCCTATGCATACAGTGAGATTTTTTTTTCCCCTCCCCCTCATGGGGGAAGGAAGAGGGGGAAGTACTGCAGTGTGATATCGAGAATAGGTCTCATTAATATTTTAAGAGAGGAGATTATTATACAGACCTAAACTCGCCTCAAATAATGAATTTTATATTTAAAGGCACTAGAAACCAAGATTATCTAGGTATAAAAATTATGCAAGTATCTGAATAATAAAATTCTTTTTTATAATCTATTTATTGAACATGCATGCATAAATTACTCCATCACAATTACATCAATCAGCTGTGATTTATGAGTGCATTCATTATTAACACTTTGAACAGCACCACTCCAGAGGCCTAAAAAGCAATCTGAAAAGCAAAAGCAATTTTTTATATGCTGCCTATGGTAGCAGAAAAAAACCCCAAGCAGATATGGGTTTTGTTATCAAATATTTGTATTCAGAGGGTACACTGCCCAGGCAAATAGAAGGTTTTTAGCTGTTCAAGCATCCCACAGTATCTGATTTTTACAGAAGAACACCTTTGTGTGGTATAAAAAACCTCCACAAAACCCCCAAATCATCCTCCCACCCCAACCACCTGATTTTACTGATTATCTTTGATCAAGCTCTTCTCCAGAAGTCAGACTATTTATGATAACTGGTCTGTCTTACACTATGAGTGCAATTTAGAGCACTAGAGTTCTGTTATCCACCATTACACTCTGAATCCCCTGATACTGAATCTCCAGTGGAAACTGTAGTGAAGACACTTCGGTTTCTTTTCACAGGTATTTAAGAAGTTTCCACTATCAGTTATTTTAAATCTCACTGAATGGAAGGCATGTAACTATTGCTCAGGAAGTGCCAAAAATACTTCTGATTAAGAGTCAAGTCTAGAGCTGACAAGGAACTTAAAACCTAAGAGACTACTAAAATTTTGCATGTTCCAGTTTACCAGTCTCTTTTTCTTATATTCAGTATGAATGTCTGGAAAATTAGAAGTTTAAAAAAAAAATTTTAATTTTAAGATTTTAAAAAACACAATCACAATTGTATTGCTGCATCTATGCTAACGAATTAATAGTTGTAAGTATTAAAAGAGCCATTCAGTATCTAAAGCACTAGTGCTGTAAGTTTAGGAACACTAAACTTAGCATTAAAAAAACTACTGAATTTCTAGTGTAAGCACAAGTCACAGCCAGTCCTTGGTTTGATCATTGCTTCTGTAACTGCAAAGCAATGCTGTTTCTCTAGTCTCATCTGAGGAACCTTATTCCTTCCCCTGTTCTCCACTTTCCCCTCAGTATAATTTGCTAGTGAAGCAAGATCTGTACCATGTTAGAGCTCTTGTCATGTGTTAGACTATTTTTGTCCAGCAGGAGGGTCAGTGGTGTGTAGAAGGAAACCCTTTCATTCAAAGTTGAGAAATGTAAATAATTTAAAGTTAACATCCTATAGATACTAAAGTCTAATATAATCACTTCCATGAGAGATGGAGCTTCTACACTTCCCATTCTCTCTGGTCAGCCCCAAATATTCAGCTGTAGTGTTTGATTAGTAAGAGGTAAAAACATAACTTAGGAGATATACTTCAAGTTCTGGGGACAATGTTTTGGGTTTTTTTGTGGGAGTTAAAAGGAGAGTAAATTAAGGCGGTTCAAGGAGATTTATGTGATCTTTGGTTGCCAGACACTACAGCCTGCCCTGAAGTGTTTCTTATTATGATCCTCAGCTGTAGTACCTGCTTCCTTTCAAAAGCTGCCTTGTGGTGGCCACAAACACTGAACACTGCTGTGGACTAGGAAATTAGAGCCCAGGCAGAGTCATAGGGACTTGGTGTGAAGTTCTGCAACCCTAAATATCTGTGGGAAGGAAGAGACAAGATAGGAAAAAAAAGAATTGGGCTAAAGATTAAGTTAGAATCAAGTTGGTTTTTCTTTTCTTTTTCTCTTAAACTCATTTCATCTTTAAATCACTTCTCCTAGCATGCAAGGATCCTAAATAAGGGGTTAATAAGATGCAATTATTTGAAAATATGATTTCATCAAATAAACAGGTCTATTTTGCCCATGTCACTAAAATTCCAATAAATGACCAATATATGAGAACAGGTCCCACAAGGGCTTTAGCTACATCACTAGAATTATTTAACTTTAAGTATTTTTAAACCTATGGGCAGGGAATAAATATTTCTGAGATAAAGAAAAAAACCCCAAACAACCCAACAAAAAGCCCCACATCAAACATACTAACAAAAAATTTGCACAATTTATACTCTTAGACTGAAAATAGCCAGAATGCCATACAATTCCCAGGATAACTTAGAGGAGTTTCTTTAAAGATGTGTCTTGAATTATACACATTGAAAAAAAGAAGAGAGAAAACCACCACAGAAATGAGTGCTGAGTTCAGAAGGACACTTACGCCCTGTACATCTCTTCCAGTGCTCTTGTCCCACTGTCAGCAGCTCTTTAACTCCATCATCCATTGCTTTGGTGAACCTACCCACTGCATCACATTTCTGTTCTCTGTGGCATTTTGAAAAAGCAAAAACAAAAAGCAGTTTAATAGATGCATAATGCTAACTTTAAACACAATACTAAAATGTTAAGCAATGTCAACTCTGTCTCAAAAAGTATCAGAGATATAAGCCCATTCCTTGAAATTTCTGCCATTTCACTGAATTCAGAATTCCCCTCTTTATATATAGGCATTATTTGTTCAATTTTTCCTCCTCTGTTAGACTCGTAGACACATGGCACTGGACTAGCACTCTTATTACAGTGTAATAGAAGTAGTGAAATTCATATAACAATGAAAAAGTAAGAAGAAAATAAATGTGTCAGGTATTTTGATAGAAGTCTAACATAGGTGAATAAAAAGTAATATAGCAACTCTCCTAGGGAAATATACATGCATACTTTCATATTATATTGTCAATATCACTGTGCTGAATTGCATTATAGGGAGCAAAAAAAAAGAGAATTCTGAATTAGTATGTGCCTTTGTACTTCTCTTTAAGCATGTTTGCGTGCAGCTATCAGAGTTTTCCATTAACACAGCACTGCATACACAGCAGTGATTTGTGAACTTTACAAAAAAAACCTAAACATATATTTTATAATTTCCAACAAGATTTATTTCAACTGCATCCAACCTTACAAATGCTCTCAGCCAAAGCCTGCATGAGACAGGTGTAACAGCAAGGGGACACTGAGTGACTCCCCAGAGCCAGGGCAGCAGCTCCAGCTGTGGCCCAACAACCCAGAGGTTCCCACTTCCCCACCAGCACTTCCTTCCTCAACTGGAAACCATACACACATACTTATTTGCACAAAACCAGCACCTGGGCTTTCTAAGAGGCTCTTACTTTACTCCCCTTAACTCAGGGGCAAAACATCCTTTAATTTTCTACGCTTCATACTTTATGGCCTCAAGATCGCTGAAAATGCTCATGAACCTTGTGCAGGACTCTCAAAATATTAGCAAAATTGTTCAGTAAAGAAAATCTTCACAATGAAGAACCTAAGAGTATTGAATAAGCTGCTTTGTCCACTTTTTAAGTGGAGTAATGGCTTTCAAGACTCACACACACTTTTAACAGCATTCCCACACACTAGAACATGTGGACATCTGAGATGTTACAGCCACCACTGCAACTGCTTGGAAATAGGTCCCCAGCACTACTCCAGGCTGTCAGCCCCAGCCCAGGAACCCATACCCGTGGTGAGCATTCTCCTTAGGCTAGTGTGCCCTCCCTGCTTGGGCACAAACTGTTTAGCAGACCAGATGGTGGGCACTCTCTGCCAGGGATGTGTACGTAGTACACTCCCTCTCCTGCACCCTGGGTACAAAATCCTCCCTCTCATTCACCCCTTCAGCTTTTACACCACTGGGATATATAGAAACCACATCACTGAAGTGAAGTAGTCATGGTTGAAATCCCCATGGTTGAAGTGTGAATGACCTAAAATGTGCGTATTTTTCTGCTGGTACAGAACTGCTACCAGACAGCCATTATATCCACTCAATATGCACTGCATCACTTGCATAAAGCCTGTATTGGGTGTAGATACACTACTGCTTTGCTACTAAAAACACTTCTATCCAGTTTATCCACACACACCCACAAAACATTATCCAGGTTTCTGTGTTCCAGAACAGCAAGAAAAGTATGTCATACACACTACATCTTCTAAAAAAATTATTAAGCCTATAGGAGTGAAATAAAGGCTGCATAGTAAATCCAGTCTTTAACTCTGTGAAACCCAAAGGTTTGTCAGCTACAGAATATACATTAAAAAGTGCATGTATATGTAATATACACATATATAAAATAAATATATCCATTTGCACTTCCAGAATGACATTTGATAATTTAAATCACTTTTCATTTTTAATAGCTTTCCATGGATTACAGATATTCAACTCATACTGTGTGTACATTACTACAACTGTTTTACAGAAACATTCTGCTTATTGGTCCATCTTCAATTATCCTATGCTACTTGGTAAGTTTAGCATGTTTTGGAACTGTTGAAAGATTAAAGATCTAAATACACTTCCACAGCAATATAAAACATAACTCCATAGGATCTGACAGTACTCTATCACATCAACTAATTTTACATAAATTGTTTTAGGATTAGCATTCAGCCACTGAATTCAAAAAGACATCACATAGAGTTCCACCAGGTATTGGAGGGGTTGATATGAAAATCTCATTATTTAAACAAATTTTCAGCTCTGCCTTGATGAATACCTCCTGAAATCCATGAATATATATGCACACTTAGTATCTGAGTTTTGGATTATCTCAGCATCTGTTGTATACCCAGATGCATAATGCCCATATGAAAAAAAATCACCTTACATTTCTACCATGTCCAAGTCAGGAGCTTCTGGTTCCATTGTAGAAAAGATCATGACTCCTACAGTTTCATCTTTTTCTGCCTTCCTCTTTCCAGTTTTCCACTCCTTAAAAAAAGAAAAAAAAAAAGAAAAGAAAGACACGAAGTTTGACCACCATTCATCCTTCTTTAAAGGCATGTTCTTAAGGAGTGAATTAAATGTTTACGAGAACTGTAAATGAACAGACCACCCCGAATGAAAACCTTTCATTAAGAAATGAAATCTTCAGAGGAGCCAAGGCTTTTTACAGTTTCCCAAAGTTCTTCCCCTCCTCCTTTGTGCACTTTGTTATCTAAATTCTGGGGTCAACAGACCCTTCTTGTGTATTACTGAGATACAGTGTAAGAACAATGATATTCAGCTGTCTCCACACATAGGATAAGTCTCATATCAGAAGCTGCTCGAGAAGATCATGAAACTATTATGCAATTATCATAAGTTCTTAGTGGTTAAAAATTCCCTATGTATTGCAACATCTATTCTGTTTATACATCTATAAATAAGAAACTAAGAAGTGCTGACTAGCTGGCAGAATTATACAACTCCCCACTACCAGCATTTCACCAGGACTAGTACTTACTATGTTATTAAGCCTCTGCTTGCAGGATCACAGAATAATTCTGGCTAGAAGTATGTTGGTAGTTCAATCTCTGACTCAAAATTGGTCAGCTGTGACCTTAGTCACAGCAGACTTGAACCTTGGAAATTTTTAAGACCAGACTAGATAGTTTACTTTTTCAGCAAATTCTATGTGTATTTAGAAGTATGATTATTTTGAGGAGAAAGCAGCAGAGTTTTTCTGTTTATTTCCTAATTAGTAACATAGTGACAGAGCTGGAGCTCAATCATGAAGAAACCATTTTTTACTAAAGGTCTACTTACTTTATTTCTCACTTACTGAAGATATTAAAATATCTTTTTAAAAAAGAATAATAAAGTGCGTGCGAATAAAAAATGACTGCTTAGGTAAGGCTGCAACACAGTGCTATTTCAGTGAAATTTCAACCCATTTCAGTGAAAAACTGTGGTTTTGAGGGATGAGGATGGGGGCAGGGGGTTGTTTTTAAATATAATACAGGATCAGGCACAACCTAGATCTGCTATGAAGTAGCTTTTGTTAGCAGAGCAGCTAACAGAGGATCACAGTGATTACTAAATCCATCAGAGACAGAGCAGGGCAACAGCCAAAAGAGTTTTATGTAAGTTCCTATTCTGCTGGAGGATACAAACTGTCTCTTGAAAGACTGGCAACAAAGTTACTTTGAAGAGTACAACTGTGTGGGAATGGTGCGTAGCATTTCACCGGAGCAATTTTATGCCTTGTTTTGATCAATCAGCTGAGTTAGGAATCCCAGCAGTTTCCAGCCCGGCACTACTGCCCACAGTGGGGTGGCTACAGAACTGAACTCTCGGTCTGAAGGGCAAGTGTGGGGGGACAGCAATTCCTCAATCTCAGTCTGTGTGAACTTTATTTCATTTCCTTACCTTCTCATCTCGGAAATTGAGAAATTGCTGGAAAACTTCACTTTCTGAGACAACAGGATGGCGACACATTCTTGTCATCCAAGCTTGCAGCCTCTCCATGCGCATTTTGATAAATTCTTCTTCAAAGCGCCCTGTTACACATTGAACAATAATTGTTACATTTACAGGCTAGCACCTTCAAATTTATTTTTTTAAAATTTAAATTGAAACAACCTGTAATTCATCTGGTAGTTATTAACAATTTAATGACTCAGAACTTACAAGAATCACAGAATCCTGAGCTGGAATGGACTCACAAGAATTATTGAGTCCAACTCGTAAATAAATGGCCCATTATGCTAACAAACCAAAAGAACCTTAAATTACAGTATATTGAGTACTGATCAAGAGTTCTCATCCTTTTTAAGATAGCCATGAAATATTAAAAAAACCTAATACCCACCCACAATTCAAAAACAATAAAAAAAACAAAACAAAACAAAACAAAACAAAACAAACCAAAAAAAACTAATAAACTTTTGGACAGAAAAATTAGGTATTCAGATGACCCAAGAGAAAAGCCAGGCACAGGCTTGGAAGGCAAGTATTTTTCTGGTACAGTTTAGTAAAGTCTTGGTCAATATGAGGTTCAAAAACATTAACAAGAAAGGAACTACATTCCAAGTTGCCTTGTACAAGCTAACAAAGCACTGAAATTAAATTGTCAAAAAACATTGAAATTGGATTGCTCAAAAATATTTGAAATTACTCAAATACAAATCACAGGTTTAAAAAGCAGTCCCTCCTTTAAACATACTTCCATATAGGTAAACTGGGGGAAAAAATCAAAAAATATCAATAAATCATATGCATAAACTGGTTAGAATATACACAAACATGTAAGACTATAACTGATTTTTTTGGTACTTAAGATTATTTTTAATACAAACTAAATAAGTAACCATTTTTTCTTAAGCCAGTAATGCATCATCACTGCGCATTCATAAGAACTTTTTAGTTTTAATAGAAACTGTCTTCTTGAGAGAATCCTTTCTAATTTAAAAAAAATGCATGACATCAGACTTCTAAAGCATACAGTGAATGGGATTTGTAAGGAAAGAGAGATCCCTCCAGCACCCAACTCTTCTGATTTCCATAGCAGCGCAGATGACAAGCCTTGAACGCATGTACTGTTTCAATATAATTCTACTGCATAGTTACTATGGCAGCAGATCTACAAAGTTGAGGTTTTTGTGATTTGGGTTTTGGTTTTTTTGGGTTTTTAGTTTTTTTGCAAATATAGAAACTAGCAAGACTAGCAGGTAAATAACAGAACTAATGAAAAATGAACTTTGTGTATGGGTATTTTTCCTGCAAATTAGCAAAAGAAAATCAAACACTATGGAAGAGACGTTCTATACCCTTCAGGAATCCTTTGCTTCATTTTTAATCTATACAGAAATCTCCACAGCATTCCTGCAAGGAATGCAGAACACCAGAACAGCAGCAGCTGGAAGTTACATGCTGATCATTAAGCATATAATCACCAGTATATCATTAAAACCAGGATCCTGACAAAGTCAGTCCAGAGTCTTGTTCTGTCAAGACAAATTGACAGAAATGCTTTTGTAGACAGTCTTCAGAAAGAAGTCTCCTTAACGCAGTGAAAGATAAGCACCCTTTTTCCAGTTTCTTCATGTTTCAGAAAAAGAGACACGCCTTTTTTTTTTTTTTTTTT
>VXBC01013380.1:525163-564959 GCA_013399945.1 Ploceus nigricollis
TTTTTTTTTTTCTGCGTGGGGCGAGGTATTCTCTCCCACAGATTCCAGAAGACAGAAGTTCCCAGGCAATGGATTTTGCCAAGATGTGATGCCAGACTCTTGGGTCTTTTAAGATACAGTTACAATGAAATCTAGGGACCCCATCATGTCTTCTGGTTAACAGACATGCACACGTTTAATAAAAATGCTGGTCAATTCTAAATACAAGGCTAAGGGGAAGAAGTCACTTCCTCACTTTTCAGTTTCCTCAGCATTTATCCCAGCAACTTCATCAATGCTTAGCTTTCTTCAAACACAGCAGAGCCGCTGCATTTTGAGTGATGCCACGGCCACGTGGTTGGCAACAGGCCAATGCTTCTATGTTTGGTTTTGGCTGTTTATCTTAAACGCTGTATAATCTTACCAGAAAACATACAAATGGAAATGGGCTAAAGTAATGCATTTTCCTCCTATGCAGGTGTCCATTCTTTTCTTCACATGCACTCTAGCCTATACTTGTAGAAAGGAAGCCAGGGACTACTGAAAATGTATAGGCATTGTCATATTCTGTTGCAATGACTAAACTTAAGTGCATTTAAAGGACCCAATCTCACTTTTCTTGAAGTCAGAACAAAAGATTTCCACAAGCCTCAGACAATTTGGTCAAGCTGAACTGACATCAAACCAGAGCAGAACACTATATGAATGAAAGATGCTTTCTAAAACAAGTGTGAAATCAAGCAAGAGGAGAAACAGCTGCAACATTTCACTTGGAAGCAAAAAATCCCCATCCCAACCAGTCAGGGGATGCTCCCTTTCCTCTGGGAACTTTGTGTCAAAGCTCCTACAACAAAACATATGTACAATCTAATGCAAAAGACAAAAACCCAAACAAAACCAAACACAGTGCATGCCCCTCTCCAGCCCTCAAAAAAACCCCACACAAAAACATTTGCCCAGCCAATCAGCAAATACAGAATATAAGTAGCTATCTCTTCTCTCCAATAGTAATTATTATCTCACATAGTAACTAGAGGGATTTGTTTTGCTTTTAATTACCTTTTTTAAATCACTAGACTAGATAATTGAACCTGAGTTTTGAAGTGATTCTCCTAGTATTGATCTATTATCAATCAGTCATAACAACTCATCATAAGTTTTGAGTGGAGAAAGGTTGGGGTTTCTTTGTCACCTTCTTTAAAAATAATGGGAAAAACAAACAGTAAGAAATAGCTGAACCTTATAAAAATCTGACTTCCTTATTTCCCATTCCATGAATTAAGAACTGGGAATAATTACCTGTTACTTGCTTGTCTGGAAGAGAAGGGATTGGAATGGCTAATCCAAATTTAACCAGGAGCCGCTCATACAACCAGTCAAAGTGCTTGTATCTGTGGTTGACAGACCGATTAGTGTTCTGTAAGAGAAACACAGCTCTGAACTTCGACAGGCATCTACACACAGTCACATGAAACAAGCATGACCAGAATGGTAACCACCATGGAATGTAAAAAAAATTTATTAATTAGAGCCTTAATACAGAAGAACTTGAAATTCTAGAAAAAAGCAAATCTTTGAGGTAAAAAAATATGACAACTACCACTTACTCTTAAAATGCTCTTACCAAGTCACACAATTTCTATTTACATGTACAAATGACACATATTTGCGAGACAAAAGATCCTGTTTCAGATACACTTACAGTGCAGGTCAGCTGATACTCAATGTAGCTCTTGAGACCATACATTTTAGAACCTTTTTTGGGATCAGCCACCACACAGTCAAATGTAGAGGTAGGATATACCCACATTGGGCCATAATCACCAATCTGTAAGAAATTGCAAATATTATCTTTAAATACATCATGTTGCACCAGCTGCAAACAAGGAGACAAATATCTTCTCTCTTCACTTGAGAGCTTCCATTGATTTCAGTGAGAGGCTGAGAGTCTGGAAACAGAGAGGCTTCTTGCAATCAGGGACAAAAGACCACAGTTGACTTTATCCTGTGTGTTTTATAATATTTCTCAAATAACAAAGGAATGGTGAATTCTACGGCTATTTCAACCACATTTCACTAGAACAGCATATAGACAGAAGAGTTTGGTTTTCAGATAAGAAAATTACCTGACTATCAGGACTGAATATTGCAAATCTCTACAAATGTAGCTCCTACATGTAACTATCTAGATAACAAATAGACAGTGTAATGCATTTGCTCTGCATCCCAATCCCAAAAAGGCATATGTTCATGACAAGTAATGCAGATATAGCATGAGGAAAAATGTACTGAAAATAATAATCATCATCACACTTATGATTTTTATTATGACAATCCTATTTCTGATTATGTGTTCAGTATCAGTTTCTTCTGACCCAAATATATATAGCAACCTTGAGGAAAAAAAATTAGTTGAGAAAATAGGGAAAGGTGAGGAGGATTATAAAACCCAACCAACCAAAAAAAGAAAACCAAAAAAACCCATACCACCCACACAGAAAAATTATACACAACCCCAACTTACAATTATGGAAATTTTTTCTTTGGGTTTTGCTAGCTGCTTTGCCAACAGATACTGTTCCATTCCAGGTTTTGCAAATCCAGGAAACCTAATAATAAAATGAAGTGATAAGTTAATTCTCCTTCCTTTGACATATGCAAAACTACCTGCCATTACAGGGAAAAAAACTCTAAGTATTTTTCAAATATAGAAAAGAGTTTATGTGAATTACTGTAACAACCACCATTTTGCACTGAAAAAAGCAGAAAAGTTTTGGCCACTGATATCCATGTTTTTTATGTCTTTTGTGTCTGTGTGTGTAATAGGCCCCTTCTTGCAGAGCAAAGTGGTTATTCCTGCTCTGCTGACCGTCATACCAAACACAACAAGAGGACACAAAGTAACATCTATCACTTCTCTGCAGCCCCACCCTCTCTGGAAACACCGCATACACACAGATGCTCATGCACATGAGATTTGAAATTACAAGAATTCAATCATCTGAAAGAATGATAAACACAAGATCTATCAAGTGCTTCTAAACATGAGTTATCTTAAATAATTTATCCACCAATTAAAAGAAAGCCAAACAATCACTATAATATTCTAAAAGTCTTACAAAATGCCTTATAAAAAGCAAATGGTGGTCCTCTTTCTAATTAGGAAGATAATTAGCCCTTGCAGTATTGCCAATCCGCTTGCAGAAACAGGAGCAGTAAAGCAGGACTTACTCCACGGACAAAAAAATCTCTTAAAAAAGGTATTTTTGTGAGTTTACAACAAGTAAACAATGATGTATAGGCACTCATGCAGCACTGGACATAAAAACCCACTGATGAACAAAATTAACTAGTCAGAGACAGTTGCATATGCAGATTTTAGTTAGACACTTAAGGAACCATTATTCTACAATCCTTTTCCACTCTGCTTTCATCCAGAGATACCATACACTAGCTCTCAGAGTAACAGCAGTTTTAGAATAAACAAACATTAAGCTACAACATGAGACAATGCTAGTATAACCCTAACAAAGCTTGATGCTACTGTAAGATTTTTATCTATAAAATCAAACTTTCTGTGGCTCAAGAATCAACTTGGATGATGCACAAACACAGCAGAACAGAACTTTTCCCCACCAGAAACTCAGATTGCTCAAGAACTCTGGGGCAGCATCTCTGATCAGTTTCTACTGTAGTGACAAGTCATCCACCACCTTTGACTTTCATTAAGAACAAACTGTCAAACATAGTTAAATTTTAAAGACTTGAAGCTCAGGCACTGTGATAGTGTCATCTGCCTGTATGACACCTCCAAAAATTATACAGCTTTGTCATGTACTTTCAAGCATCAGGGATCTGTGTCCTCTGCTTGCTTAAGGAGTATGCTGAACTACAAATCCACCTTCTCTTCTGTCCCAAAACTGTAATATTTACATTGCTTATTTCAAGGATGTTGAATTTACACATCTTGACAAATTCCAATTCTCTTCAATATATACACATTTCCCCTGCATTTTCCATTACTTGTTAAGTGGTAACTTCATAGCAGCTGCACGAGAATTTCCACGCTGGACCCCGCCAGCCTCTGATGCCTCAGTCTCCTTGTAACCAAGGTAAGATGGTGAAGTTGATTTTGGGTCATCCCAGTCATCATCCCAATCATCGTCATCAGCAGCTGCTGAAGTACAGGAGGGATCAGGGGACAGAGAAAGAAGAAAGTTACATAATTTCTCTTCAAAAGCAGAAGCAGGTACTTCAGCACTCACATATAAATAATCAACCAGGTAAATATATTAAAATCTCTTTCAGCCTTCTATTTTACGATTCCTCCTCAATTACAACTATCTCCATCAAATACAACCTGCAAAGCAGTGCACAAGAAATTCACTGAGGGAGAGGGGAAATAAAAAAGAAAATAAAAATTAAAGAAGAGATAATGGTGTGTTAAGATGAACTCAACTGTGTTCCATATTCATAGACTCCAAATTAGCATTCCCCAGTTATGAGTTCCCTCCTTAATTTAGGCTGTTACTACAAAAAGGTAGAGAAGCATTCTGAAAAGCCAGTCACTTCTTAAAATTAAGGATTTAAGAGACTATTCCTTCAAAGGCCTGAGAGCACAAATTCAAGGGATTTTAAAAGTTCCAGTTATGCAAGCTGAACAACATGCCTGAGAATAGATCATGCACAAGACTTTGGTTTGTCAGATTTCTACAAAAGTTTGAGGTGTTTGTTACTGTGGAACCAATTTTTTAAAAAATTATTTAATTTTTAAAACCCCTATTATTTTAGTGTCCAGCTTACCCACGTGGCAATGTGCTGTTAGGAAACTAGTTTGGTTTTGTTTTTTAAATATGCCATGAATAGTTATGAAAGATTAAATAATTCTTACCTCTACTGTCCACCTACTCTAATTTACTAATGAAAAAAAAGAGCATTATTAGCACACCTGGTCCTTGATATGCCTGTGGATGACCAAATGCTGCTGCTGCCTCCCAGTTATTTGAAGCGCTGTTTCTCTGGCCAGGTGCACTTTCAGGTTTTGTTGCCCAGCTGTCAACAGCATTTCCATTATCCCAGTTCCCAGACTTCCCAACGTTCCAGCTGGACCAAGGATCATTGGCAATGCTTGCCTACATTGTATGAAGACAAAAGTAAAGAAGAATTGCTGAAGAAATGACCAACAACAATGCACTTTCTTCTTGAAGTCTTTCATCTCCTGCTGGTAGGCTGAGTTTGCATTCAGCACTTCACTTGTTTGATTAGAAGCAGCTGCCAAATCTTGCATTTCCAGCTACACAACTCTTGCATGCAGCAAGCACTTGGAAGAACTCATCAGCTTTCCAGCAATGTGACACCAATACATACTAATAAGAGTGCTTCTCCTCAGGGTAACTAAATTATTTGTTGCAACAGCTTAGGAAGCAATCTCACCCACGGTAATTATTTTACTCTGAGACCTTAGTAAGTATAGTACTTGTGAACTATCAATTACCTAAAGCCATGGGCTAATTAGCACATTTAAAACTGGAACTCAGAAGTCAAGAATTAGGTTTTTGCAAATACTTATTTTATCAAACTCAGATTAGTGGCTTTACTAAAAGCAAATAATAAATTGCCTACCCACACCATCACTATTGGTGTGGCAGTTAGGGAGTTAAAACCTAACCTGATGAGCTTCCCTGTCAGAGCTTAACTCATTCACAGTGAAGATGGGGGAAGAAAACAGACATCTGCCAGGGAACAGTCTGGTATCTCCCTGCAGACCTACTCTCTCAGCATAAGCTTGTGGTGAAGGCACTCACACACCCCCTTCTGCTAATGCTGTTGTGGAGGAGGAAACCTCAGTGAAAGAGTGCAGAGCAGACATGTCTCTAACTGCTGCATTTGGCAAGTTCATCTTGGCTTAATAGCTTAGCATCCTGCTCAGCTCCTTGATTTTAACAGTGCACTTTGAAAAAGCATTGACTAGTTAAGTGTAGTCTACTCCAGACAGTGCAGAGACTTGCTGGCAGAAAGAAAAAACTGCACACATATCGAAAGCCACACACCCAAAGTGTAGGAGGAAAAAAGAGAAGAGGAAGGAAAGTAAACAAAGCTGAGAAGGCTTGTCTTGTTCAGCAGAGGGAGAAAGTGAGTTTTGTAAAAAGAAGTCTCAAATCCTACTGATGCTAGAGCATTATTTTTACCATGAAGAAGCATATAAAAGAAGAAGTGCCTTATATAAATTAATTACTATTAGACTATAACATTTACATGTATCTTAGAACATTTGCCAATACAGGAAATTTAATAAACTCCCACTAAAAACTAAATTATTATCTGCAAAAATGTTGCATAAGTGTCTTACACAAAAAAGGTACAGCTACTCCACATCCCAATTTTCTCCACTAAATATTCTCTCCTCCTATTTTAACTTTGATATTCTATTTAGGAATAAGAAGTCTCCCTTCAGTTTTTCCTCAAATAAAGTCATCTGACAGATTTCATAGACACTATCAAATCATAAAGACTCAAAAATTATGTTATCACATAACACCTTTATATATTTAGGTTCACAATTCCTTACAGGATCTGGAAATTAAGACCAAGCCTCCAAGCTGGGGAGAAAAATCACCATTCACAAGACTCACAAGTGTCAGTGGGTCTCTAGGAATTGAGAGAGAGAGATAGATTACGTGGAAAGCTTCTATAGTGATAGCTTGGAAACTTTTTTTTTTTTTTGAGGATGAAACTGATGAGAACATTACTCTCTGGGGGACCAGTAGTCTTGGATAGATGATACCCAGTGCTACTTTGAGCAAATTACAAAGATAGCTTATACCAGTCTGCTCTCTTCCTATCTTCACCTGGTATGAGTTTATGTAAAGAGGAATAACCACACATGGCATTAACCAGAGTTCATTCCTGGCTAAATGAAAACACACAGGGCTGGGGCCCAACCGCATGGAAAAGCATGCTTGCTTCTAACATAACTTGGAGCACCTAGAAAGACTTGTTTGCATAATATTAATATACCTATACTTCTGCAATATATGTTTTGCTGATCACTAGCAAATGAAGCCCAGAGGTGGTATGATCACCAAAAGACTGAGTAAAGTTCTCCTCTTTTCTGTAGTAGTTCATATGAAATCTGGTACATGAGTGAATGGTAAAGAAACCTTAAAATCTGCTGCACAAAAAGAGGAAGGCAATAATATTGACACTACTAAAGAATGACTGTCAAGAGCAATCATCACACTCACAGACAAATGCTGATATACACAGGTGCTGTACAGCAAAGGGAACTGTATTCCTTAAATTGTGCTCCCAGATGTCTTATCTCCATGTATCTACACGGAAGCACTCTTCAAATCAGAAAAATTTACTTCAGAAGTGTCCAAGAAAGCTGTGGGGTAAGCTCTTACCCCTAGCTGTATCACCTATAGGCTATAAAAGGGGTGGAATATGCTATCCTCCCCTCTGTTCCTTTCAGCCAAAGGGTCCCCATTGCTTTCTGAAGCACTGGGGAAGAGAGTAAGAGATGGCTTAGGAATCTATAGATAACAACTTTCAAAGAGCACTTACAAGACTCTCTTCAGCTTTCATGAAATGTTTTCCTGCATGCACACATACTGTGGACACTCCTAAGTGGCAGTCAACAACCAGTAAACATGGAGAAGGGCTCAGGAATCAGGCCTGCCATCCTCAAGGTCCTAGAGCATCATGGAGGACCAACTAAAGACATAGCAGTTATTAAAAAGGTCATCTCAGTCCCAGTGAGCAGTTCTGTGGATCTCAGCAACTGACAATCTTCATACAAGAAGGCATTTAGGTAGCCTAGCTCTGGTTGAATAAACCATAGTTAAACCTCAAGTATTTTGCATCAAGCCATGTTCTTACAGCTTTAGTTTTCCATAACTGAAATTGATAATCCTCTCATCTCTCCTTAGTCATCACAAGAAAGGTGAAGAGCCCTTGCAAGAAGCTGATATTTAGTCAATAAAATTTGATACAGCACACCTAATATCCAAGTATTCAAGCCTTCTCAAATGTACACAAAAAGAAATACCATACCCCACAACTATGAAATTGATCAGCCTTCAAACGAAACATTGCATCTCCTTGCTCCCCAAGGTAACATCAAACAAGTACACTGAGATTAAATTCAAGGATAAACTCCTAAAAGGCAGCTGATTCACCCTTTTGTAGACTACTTGGGACTTGCTCACTCTGACTTTCCTAGGAGAAAAAACAAGACAAAAGGGCTATGTTGGGAACTCACAACAGAAGTAACCATTACTGAATGCTCTAAGAGGATTCCACTAAGGGCAGATTGAAACTCACTACAGAAACAGATCATTACTGGTGGGGCCTGGAGGATGGGGAGAGAAGCTTAGTATGTTTTTAAAAATCTTATAATAGTTGAGTGAGAAAAAAATTCCACCACAACAGAAAAATCCTCAGCTTGGAAGTGGAATGTCAGTATCTTTACCAAATGAATCATGAATTAAATGGGAGAAGTGATGTATTTTCTATTTTCCAGAGAATTCAAAGCTATAGACAGTAAAGCTAAGATAAGGCACTAAGGTGTCTCTCTACCCTGGCTAAAAATCTTTATTTGGTCTCCTGGCCAGCTAATTTGTTTCTGGCAGACTCCTTCATCATATTAATGCATGCCCCTGATGGACAAATAGATCCATTCTACTGCTGAAGGACAAAAGCCAAAACAAACACAATGTTCATATGGTAAGACTAATTTAAGTACCCAGAAAGACCTAGGTTAACTGTGCCATCAAAAACAATGACTTCCAACTGTAAGAAATACACCTCGAAATCTACTCAGAGACAGAAGCCATGCTGAAGCAGTGAGTAGCAAAAGTAAGCCTGATCAGATCAAAGGAAGTTCAGGACAGCCAAAGCTGCAATGAGAAGTGTTATGCTCTTGAAGAGGGGTTTAAAAGAGACAGACAGCACAGAACAATGGCAGAAAACACAATAAAAGTCAAGGTGACTCAGCTGAATAGCTGACAGGAATGAACATACCTCTCCAGTTTTATAGCTGTCTTAGTTACCTGCATGGAAACAAAGCCTTAAGCATACTCAGACATTACACTAAACTTAAGTTCTTTGGATAACAGTCTCTGATAGATACATTAAAAAAAAAAACCCAAATAACTGAGTATATAGACAGACACCTTAAAAATCAAGTGTTTTTCTCCATGAAGAAAGATGAAGGGCTAAAAACCTACTCTGCAGCAATCACAGAACTGCATTCACTGTGCTGTTTAAGATAGAACAAGTGTGCACATTAGCAGATAACTGAAGCAGCTGCCATACCCACAATATTTTATGGCTAAGCTTTCTTCTTGGTAGAGCATTGTAGTCCAGGGCATTTCTTCCACTTCTGGAGGAAGGCCCTCTTTTCTGTAGTACAACATAAACATCCTTAAAGAAATCCTCTAGGAAAAGCAAAAGTGGAGATGAGTTAGATTTTGAGGAATAACCAACTTTATGGACTTAGACACTAGAATGTTCCCACAGATAAATACTTGAAAGCAATGTGACCTCCAGAAGCAGCGGGCAAGAAAGCTGTAGTAATGCTGTCCTAGGAACCCATTTGTCCCTCAGCCACTCCTGTCTTCTCACTTCCTTCCTGAGGAAACCATTGTCCAACACCTCCACTACGAACCCCACTGCTCCCTTCATAACTCTGCACCAGAGCTGGGCTTTGCCAGCCCACAAACAACACAAAGCCCAGACACACCCACTGGACACTCCTTGTTTTCAACAGGAAATAAATCTAAGCCATCAGTGGACAAACTGAGATAGTACCATGAGCAGAGCCATTCGTTTTTTGTTCTTTTCCTGTTTCAAATCCCATTTCCTTACCTATAAGGTTATTCACAATCAAACTGGACTAGGGGCTGCATTGCTTGTGCACAGTGCAGGCATGGGATTTCCATCTATCATCTCCTGATTCAGTGCAAAAAAATCCATCTTTGAAGTATGGAATGGTGTTTTAGAAAGATACATAATTTAGACTTGAGTAAAGAATACTGAATGATATAGGATGAGGGGAGGGAAAACAGATCTATTGTCACCCTGACTGCTTCAAGGAAATGATTTTTTTTTTAATTAAAGTTTGCTTAGTTTCAACTTTCAGACACTAAAAATCCTATATAATTTATTCAATGGAGCTCTCTCAGGCTTCTGTTTTTGTTACTCACACCTGCATGTGTAAATGGCAATCAAGTCACTTCTTTATATCCTTGTCTTCTCTTAAGCTGATTTCAATTCTTAATGGCTTCTTATTGAAACACAGATGAGAAATTTCAGACAGTTTTCTAAGTAGCAATCACAGCAATGCCAGAAAGAGAAGAAAGACTCCCTGTTCTTCTTTGATGTTGTCTAGTATCATCTAGACATCCCAGGATCCGGCTACAAAGATTAAACAAGGTTTTATCCTTCCTTTCTGGGAAAAGCACTCTATTGTTTGGAAACAGATGAGAGGGGTGTCCCTAGTTGTCTGTTTTTTTTTTTTTTTTTTTTTTTTAGGAATTGAAGGGTATNGATTAAGGGACTGGAACATCTCTCTTATGAAGAAAAGCTGAGGGTACTGGGCCTGTTCAGCCCTGAGAAGAGATGACTGAGGGGACCTCATCAATGTCCATAAGTATCTGAAGGAAGGTTGTAAAGAGGATGGGTCCAGGCCCTGTTCGGTGGTGCCAGGCTGTGGATGTGACAGCCTGGTCAGAGAACGAGAAAACTAGATAAGTTTTCCTAGGATCGGCTTGTGAGACTTTAGGGAGTTGAAGATAAACAATGATAGCTTAGTATTATAAACAACCTACAGGTGCTGTTTTCCTCCTCTCTGTTTTCTTGTTTTTCTCAAAGATTGTTTATAAGAAAGGTGTTTTGTTAATTAGCCAATCAGGTGAAATGTATTGATTAATTGACCAACCAGGTCTATCTGTATCGGAACAATGTATAAAAGAGGATCCGAAGTAAAGACGTGTGATGCTGTGCAAACCAGCCTTCTGGTGAGTCTGTCTTGTTTCTTACTCAACTGTGACACCAGGCAATAGGACAAGGAGCAACAGACAGAAACTGATGCACAGGAAGTTCCACCTGAGTATGACAAAGAATTTCTTTACTGTGTGAGTGACCATGCACTGGAACAGGTTGCCCAGAGAGGTTGTGGAGTTTCCCTCACTAGAGATAGCCAACAACCATCTGGACACAATTCTGTACCATGTGCTCTAGGATAACCCTGCTTGAGTTGGGAGGTCAAACCAGATGACCCATTGTGGTCCCTTCCAACCTCACCCGTTCTGCAATTCTGTGAATCGGACAAGGAAAAAAAAGCATACCAACACTGTAAATTGTGGAAAACTATTTCAATAGTAATATTTTGCCTGAGGGTATGGGTGTAGATGAAGGCGATGAGTGATCACAGTATTACACCAGTTTAACAACTTCCTGCGTAAACCTTTGCATTCCACTGGGTCATCCACAAAAAAGCTCAACATAACTCTGTAATTTGAATTGATAAAATCACTGTCATATGTTGATGGTTATTTTTTAATATGTAAATGTGATTCATTTCAAAGCAAGCAAGCCACTGTTTCCAGTACTGTAGAGAAGCCATTGCCTTGTACTTTGCTTAAACGAGAGTTGGTCACAAATTCCTGTTACCAGTCTGAATGCAATATTGTGACTGAGGTGGTGGAGGGGAAAGAGTTGCTTTCAAATCACATGCAGCAACAGAGGATTTTATAGTGTCATTATCTGTAACAGGAACTAGAAGTTACAATTGTAATTGTAACTCCCTTGGTGAACCTACCTGCATATTTTATATGATAATTTAGCATACTGGTTTAACAAGACAAACTGGACCCAGTCAAGTACAAGCGAGTTACATTTCCTGTGATGATACTTCTCCTTTACTACACACACAGATTCATTAGAGAACAGAAACACTGTTACAGGAATTCAATAACATGCATGTCAGAATTTCCACATAAGTAGAATACTGCATTCTTAATAGAAGCACTATATTTATTTTTTTCAATCTTAGCATTTATTGCACCTCACAGCAATTCAGGGAGGGGGAGTGGGAGTTATGGTATGCAAATTTAACAATGACAATTTGCCTTTCCAGCACTTCATTGCAAAAAGCCTGAAAGATATGAAGTAAAACTTTGGGAATAGCTTCTTAGTCTTCTCCTTACGCATATTCAACAACTTATGTTTACATACCAGGTAACTTGAGTTGCCTCATCTCCTGGTATCAAACTAAGTGTTTTCACTGACTACTTATTCATCCTGCCTATATATAAGTCCCACAGCTTTCTGAAGGTAAAGGGTATTGCACACATAAGAATCCATTTATCTCACTTTTCTTCTGCGAGAGGAACTATCCCAACTGATTTCACTCTTACCCCTGGATAAAGCAATACAAACATGAGAGGTTTCTGTTAAATGCTTCCTGTACCTATCCATGAGGCCTTGCTGCTCTGCTGAAGACACAAAACATGAGGATTCTCTAGGGTCAACACAAATCAATGGAAAAATCTGTAAGTCACAAAAATGCAACTCTCAGGATACTTATTCTATCCCAGACTAAGAAGAACTGTACAGTCATCTTCATCAAGAACTAGACTTGGCAGTGATTAGAGAATCAGTGTCAAGAAAAGAGAACAAACTCCTCTACAAATGCAACATACAGTTTGGTACAAGAACTATTTTTGCATCTTAAATATAGGGAAGCCACATCTACAGCTCTTACGTCAATGTAGCTGTGATCCACTTCCACCCTGAAACAGACAGGCAGTAGTCCAATTTATTTTCATTTATACATTTCTAATACTAGCTTTCTATTCTGCAGAGAAGGGAGAAAAAAAAAAAAAAGAAAGAAAAAAGGCTACACTGAGCTCTAGAAGGAAAAGAGTAGAAACCATACAAACTAAAATGTACAGGATACTAAAATTTATAGCATTTCTATCCTATGTTCAAGACTGTAGGTTACACAGGCTATAAACAGCTGGACTACATGATGGCAAGTTGTACATACAGTCTGCTTATGGACCACTAATAAATTACTGTACAGAGAGTGTTTTAACTTCTCAACAGAAAGAACTAGCTTGGGCTAGTATAGTTGTAACAAAATCTAAATAATTCAGATAAACACTATCATTAAAAGAGAGCTGCTGCTTGTTCACAACTTGTAAAGCGTTTTAGGTTAGATAAATGAAAAAACACCACAAGCTGTGGTTCAGAATAGGGGAAGAGAGATCATTGCTCTTAAAACAGCAGTCTCTGAACCTGAAACACAAACAAAATAAATGCAAATACATCCTTAACTAGAGAAGCACTAATCTTGACCACCACAAAAAACCCCAAATCAACTCAGCTGGAAGAGACAACTCAGAATGAATTTTACATTAATGATTGTATTTCCATACAAACTTAAATTATGAAGGCTCCAAATGCCACCAAGATAATAACCTCTTCATCAAATGCAATAAGAAGCACTATCTAGAAGTGTGAAGGAGAATATCCTCTACTGCTACAGCCTCTGGAATAAACTCAGCATCAAATAAATACTCTATGAGAAAGACGTGATGCATTTTACATCAAAAATGACGATCTTTTTGTTCACTCTATTTCTTAGGTTCACTTAGCTTAACCTGACAAAATTTATATTCACTTCAGTGCCACTATTATTCCAATACCAAAAGAGTATACAGGTAACTTACTTTAAGATACATATATATATATATATATGCAACTCCAACCAATAGAAAGCATAAGTGCTGATATACTTACTCACTGGCTGTTCTAAATGACAAACTGAAATTAGCATTGCTGCTCAGAGGAACAGTGGATTGACAGAGAAGAAAGATTACTCATTCCCTCTGCCCTCTATATCCAAGAGCTACCAAGTCAAAACAGCATGAGACTTATACAAAAGCCAAGCCAAGCCTCCATCCTTGGCAACTAAGGCTTCCTTAAATTGTATTTTCTTGAATAATTTTTTTAAAGCTTTTCAGACATTAAAGCACAAATGTTACAGGCAGATTCAACATTAAATTCCCCTATCTGCTTATCTTCTTCTGAGTGTGTAAGTAGTCACCTTGAGTCAAATTTTCCCCTCATTTTGTGTTCAATTAGCTTCACTGCTTCCTCTGATTGCTTTGATGTCCCCAGCATCTTCTCAGATAGCTCTTTAAAAGAGCAGCTGCAAACTTTATCAAGACAGCCATTGCTGGGACACTGCTGATGCAAGGAATGAGCTGGAGAGAGTGAACTGCCGAGGGTCAGGTGGAATTCTTCTCTTCTCCTTAGGAAGTATCTCTGTGCCCTTTTTCTACTGTCACTTTACATCTGTGGCAACCCCAGGTAGGGTACAATATCAAAGTGTTACTGTGGTTACTGAGTCTTTCTCACTGAAGAAAAGGAAGGAAAAGAAACTGCTTTTAATTGTTGCTTTTTAATTACTTTTCAGGAGATTATTTACTGAACAACAAAAAAAACCTTCTTAGGAAAATAGACAGGGAGCAGAACAGCGTTTGAGTCAACGATGTTTTCTTAACACAAAAAAGTTATGGTTTCCAGAGTAGGAAACCAAAAGTCTCTTGTTTGTCTGGAAAGCAAAAAGGGATGGGGAAGAAGGAGAAGAGTTGTTTGAGTGGGCATTTGTCTTCCCGAGTAATGGTTATGCATGATGGGGCTCCACCCAAGAGCTGACCCATAGTCACCCTTCTGGTTCTCTCCCAACTCCTTTGAGGGGGTAATAAGCTGCTGAGTGGGTTGAGCTGCCTACCAGGGTTAAACCACAACACTTTGGTTTAACTGGGCTCTTAAAAATAGAAAAGGAAAAAGCACCACACTCACATTTCAACTCAGCCAGATCTATTATTTTTAATAAAACTTGGCACTGAAAGACTAAAAGACTGAAACACAACAACCTGGTTTGCTTTTTTTTTACTTACTGTTAGAAGAATTGAAGGAATTCTAAGAATTAAAACATCTGACTTACTGAATTGGGGAGTGGGGCCATTGTGCAACCATGTGTATGTGAGAGTGACAATGTTTATAGAAAGCAATTTCTTCAATACAATAGCAGTAAGAAAAAATCCTAAAACATTCTGTTTATTTAGAATTGCTTTTATAAAGATTTCTTGTAATAAACTTGCAACCCCTCCGTTTTACTGCAAAATATAATAGATACCATCAAATGTCAGCATTTAGGAATACGGCTATTTCTGACTAAGTCTACCAGACTAATCTATCTAAAAACATTTTAGTTTCCACTACAGTGCCACCTCCAGCATCTATTTCCCTTACATTGACACATAATTTGTCATTTTTCTTAACTCTCCATAGCCTGATGTGAGTTTCATTTAAGATTAAAAGCTTTGTATATTGACCTAGTTGGTCATTAAAGCACTTGAACAGGCTGTGCATCTGAACTCAAGCCAAAGTGCCTCAGTGAACTTGTGTTGAAAAACATAAATGTTATTGCAACCAAATTCAGAGTAATACAACTAGGAAGAAGGGCCATACCCACAAAGTAGGAGATTGCATTCTTATTGAAAGTGGCTCAAAGAGACATGTCAGTATGCAGGGGATGAGTGACTCAGCCTGACCTCCTGGTGCAGTATTACTGGAACCAATGCAACCCTTCTCCCTATCAGGTGTTTCTACACCGGCGCAGCAATGTCAAATTTGTCTGACGCTGCGCGATTGACGCACACAGGAGCAATGCATGCGCTTCACAGACATGAGATCAAAGTCACTGCAGAAAAAAGCTCGCTTTTTTTCCTGAGAGCAAGAAAATAGGGTCTTGCACCACACAGACAGAACGAACGGACAGAATTTCTTCATTGAGAAGACAATTAGCCATAGAATTTTTGTAAGGAGAAAATGCCTGCACTAGAGAGCTCTCTGATGTGGGAGAAAGGCCTAACAGTCACAAGTGGAAGCCAGAACTGCTTCCAGACTACTTAGCATACAAATTAAAATCCCATTAGCAATAAGCCACTAGAAAAAACTATCAGATACATGTCAGAAGCTGAGGAAACCAGTCTTCAAATCAAGATCTACAATTTTCTAGAAAATGCATATAACCAAATAGCAGTTATCGAACTCAGTTAAAGAAAAAAAGACTTGAGAAAATGAAAATAACTTTTGACATAAAACCCTGACCACACAACAGAATGGTTCCTCTTATGAAAAAAACCATGAAAACTGAAGACCTAAAGACCAGCCTGATGAAATCTGCTTCCCCTGCATCTTGCATGGCCTTGACTACATCCAGGTGCACACTGTCCTCCTCTCTCTCCCTCTCCATGTCAATAATATAGTTTTACCATAATGCACTACAGTACAGTGTTCCTCCCAGCTATCTCACACAGCATTTGAAGGATAACTGAGAGGAACAGGACACTTCTAAGAGTAGGGCACTGATGCAAATGTGACAAGCTGCTTTCATGAAGTTACTCTTTTCCAAAATCTTTGAAAAACCCTGCAATCTGTATATATTACAGGGACAGTACACTGTTGATCTTGTGTAAACTACAGTGTAAAGTGACTACATTTTCAAGCTTTCCACTCCTCTAGAAATGCAACTTCCAAGACTAGATTGCCAGAGTAATTCTCTATTATTTAGAATATAGCAGATACCTTTATTTTAACCTTTCCCTCTGCACAGACAAGACCTTTTTTCTTCTCTTCTCCAAGCACAAGCACCATGTGTTAAGCACAGAACAAGCTCTGACAGATACCTCTATTCCCATTCAAAATATTCTGTGTATTAGATTAGTAAGTAATTCTTCCTAGATCAAATTAAGTTATGTTTTTCCTCTGAGAAACAGTACTCTCTGATTTGGCAGCAAGTAGCTGCTGCAAATATCTCAAGCCTTCTCAGATGTAAAGTTTTGCTAGAAACACTACAGCAGGAAAAATATGGGGCAAGGGTAACAGACAGCAAGGAAGAAAAGAGGTTCCCTATTCTGCACTCAAACTACTGCAATTTTTACTGAGGCAAAACTAACCTATAATCAAAACCTTTTGCTCAGTCTGCCATGAAAAACTCGTGAGGCATTTAATGAGTTCTGCATTTAGCCTTACATATTAACTGGGTATCAATTAAAAAATTAAACATTGAAACATTGAGACAGTCACAGTGAGGTTTGGAGTCCTCTAGTGAGGACACGCAATCACAGAATAACAATCCCGGCATTGTGCAGCTGACTAGGAGGAAGCCCAAATGAAACACTCTATAGTCAATGAACAGCTACGTTCACTGTCATACAAAAATGTCCCATGTAGACTTTTCAAAAGATCTCACTTCATGTCAAAGTCCTGTGGTGCAATTAAGAAAACTAATAATTGATATTTAACTGATCTACAAACCAGGTGTGTCCCCCCAGCTGTTACCATAAGTAAAGCATTTACTTTCCAACACAAAAGACCTTTGCTGCTGTTGGAAAAAAGGCAGATTTTGTTCTTCTGTTGACTGTGGACTTCAAAATGTTTAACTTTCTACACGTGGGACATGCACCAGTCTGTAGACCATTATAAACTGCTTGTGTTTAAGATAATGCGTCCTCAGATATCTAACCTGGAACTAAATATTTGCTGCTTAATGAACTGGTGCACCAGGCAAAAAGCTATGAATAGAGGAACAAAAATATTCTTGCAGCAAACCCCAAGTCAGCCTATTCTCCAACTGACAATGCATGAATTTCCTTCATCTTTTTTAATCCAAGAAACTACTCTTGCTCAAATTCGGAGAAAGAAATATATCCATTCACTCTGGCTGCTGATGTATAGATCCCCTAATTCTATAAGACATCAAAAAAGAAAGCTCTCGTTCCTTAATAAGGTTAGCATACTAAAAGAAGTAGCTTTAAAATGAAATAAATTTGCTAAGAGTGCACTTACAGTTACAGAGACTGAAGTAGTCACGGATTTATATCATTGCAGACTGGAAAGAATAAAAATGCTCCATTTCTGAAAGTGTTAAGACTACTAAACTTTCCAGCAGTGACAGTATCTGAGTAGTCACACACATCATTAATATTCAACAAAAGTGTTCCCTAATGAAAACACAATTAATTAGTACTTTCATGAAAGTTCACAAATAAAGTACAGCAAGCAATTACGTCAATAAAAGTTTCCATGCCCACAGTGCCCGAAAAACCACAAGACATACCTGATTACTGCTTTTGGCAGCAGAGTTGGTCTGAGCTGTATTTGAAGAAAGGGAATCAAAAAAGGCCTGATCAGCTAATGAGTTACCGCAGCTAATGCCATCTTTTGCACCTTCAGTTATAATCTGAAATGGAAAAGGTTGAGATTAATTGTTCATGTTTCAATTAACCAAATTATGTTTTATCATATCACCCTAACACTCATATCACTACACTTTAAGATGTTTGCATATAACCTTTTTAAATTCAAATTCAATTGAATTTTTTACAAGAAACTGACACGATACTCTGGAGGATTTACTTCCACACCAGATGGAACGAGGTTGCCTTAGAACTACAACATACAAGACTGTTGTGGCAGTGAACACCTATCTATAAATTGCTTAGGGATTAAAGGTTGTTAATTGTAAGTGCCTGGAGACTGTGAACTCAGTGCTCAGGGGATGGATTTGGGACAGTAAGTTTAGAAAGCCAAAAGCTACCAGACCATGAGCTAACCACCTAAAGAAGAAACACAAGGTCATGTGAGCCAGCGTGATCCTGCTTTCCCTTCCCCTCCTCCCCATTTTGTTTTTTTTTTTTTTTAGTAAACACAGCACTCTGAAGGAAGACAGACACATGCCTTAAGAGGCTGCAGGAATTACAGCCAAGGTATTCACCCACCTAAGCAGCAACCTGCACACATGCAGACACTGGGCCATGGAAGAGTGAATGAGATTGCAGTCTTTGCACTGTGATCCCATTCCACCCCCAAAACAATACCACTGGTCTTTAGACAACAATCAGAACAACACACACTGAAGAGACAACAGAGGGTCTCAGTGAGAAGAAAAGCTGAGTAGTCCCTGGATTTGGTAACCCCCTTTCAGAGCTCCAGAAATGTGGCTCCATTCCAGATTTATGAGCATGCATCAAGTCTGCCACAGCAACACCACTGTAAACTTGCATTACTCATTTCACTTCCATATTTCTATCTTCAGACAGAAAAAAGCCCCAATTATTGGATTATGAGATCACCAAAACCAAAGCGGATTCAAAACAACTGATGTTCTGCAGATCAGCTGTATTTACTATAGACAGCTTCCTGTTGCATTTCCTGGTTAATCACTAAGAAGCTCAGGAGCTTCAGATGGCATGTTTGTACTGGTGTCCAAAGCCAGCTACAATGAGATTATATATTCCAAGCTTTCTGTTTGAGCATTCAGTCTGGTCAGCAAACCAGAGGATGGCCTTTTCAGCAGTTCTGCTTTCCTAGTGCTGAGCAGCGTAGTCACTTACCTCAACATAATCTGTTGGAACAAGTCCTCTCTCGCCTTGGCTGTTTTTTCCTTCTAACCAGCCTCCACCAACATCCTAAAAGAAGTAATATAGAAATAATTTTGCTAGATGGATCCTACAACATGCTTCAAATTGCTCAGCAGGAAACATTGTCTTGCTGTCAAATGGCAAATGCTCAGCAGGAAGCACGGTCTTGCTGTCAATGTTCAAAACACAGCTATGACTGTGAAACTGAACAAACTTGCTCAAAGCTGCTGAAGCAGCAGATACTCATTTAAAAACAACGCAGACCGTGCTGGTTTTACACAGCTATTCTGGACTTCAGATTTTAACAAGCATGAAGAGGAAAAATAATTGATTTTTCAGCACTTTTGATCATTTATGAAACACAATCAACTGTCTGGCCACAGACTGCATATAAAACACAGCTATTAGTATGTCCGTTTCAATGAATTAATTTTAATCAACAGACTATAAAGAAACAAGACTCAAAGAATAAAACTGTTGGTGATATCTGTAAAATCTCTACCTCATTTATTGAAGGTGCAGAGACATGTGATGAGTGAGAGCTATCACCCACAGAAATGTTAAGGCTATTCTCAAGATTAAAAGAGCCACATGCCACGTAAGATCTGGACTCATTCTTTCCACTTCACATTTCTCTTCAGAAGCAGTCTTACGCTACTAGTTTAGAAAGAACTAACAACAGTGATCTCAGTGGGACATCCTGATATTGTTTGTGGGTTTTTAAACACATATTCTACATACACTATGAAAGCTCTGTAGACATTTGCAGTTAAGCTAATTCCAGGAAACATTATCTGGAAAAAGCCAGGTCTGTTTTAAAACAACCTGTTTAGGGAACACATAGCTACACGCCAAGCTAGCTCATAGATGAAAACTGGAGACACATATGCTAGACAGCGATTACTAAATTTTAGGTTTTCTTAATTTGCTTTTTAATTGATGTATTTTTTTATTCACCATTTTTTCCTTTCACTTCAAAATTTTATATAATCCTGCACTTTACAGGCACTCCAATAAGGAGAAGCCTGCTTATGTATTCAAGATTTTATGCAGTAAAGATCAAGCAGTTAGTGAAATAACAACTTGCATTTATTTTCTCTTACATACCTAAAAGCTCAATATTCAAGAACACAAAAATAATTAGACATCTCAGATTACAAATTCAGCTAGCTTGGTTAAACTGCAAGAGCAATGACATCTTGAGCCAGAAGTCATATTCGCACTGCTACACTTGAAAGCAATCATCAGTGGACTTGTACGACTTAAGCTCTTGCCATCTAAACTTATCATACAAAAAATGATCAAGAGCCTTTGTGGCAATTTATCATGGAAAGCATAAAACAAAGTTTTACTTGGTTTTGAGTATATTGCCTTAAGCCACAAATGTCTTGGTCAGTGAGAACTAGCTTAAAAGTGGTGATCTATTTATTTATATTTAGTCTTACTTTTGTGAAATGGCATTAAGCTCCTGAATCCATTCAAAATGTTACCCCTACGACAGCACAGCACACTGTCCAAGAGGGTGTTGGCTCTATTAAATATCTGCCTCAAGTATTTAAGATCAGTGGAACTAAAAATTATCAGGATTACACATGACTAGGATCTTCAAAGAATTAAGTTTATTCTACAGAATCCATGTGTTTTATACAAATGGATAAATAAGACTTTGCTTCACGGTGGTTTTTGTTTGTATTTGTTTTACAAGGCAAGTCTATTCACTAACCCATATCATTACACAAAATTCAAAGCAGAATCAACTAATACCTTGTTACCAAGGGTAAGAATTATACAGGACAATTAAAGTACACTGAAATTCAAAATGTGGACATAAATCAAATGTCAGCACTGAAAAGTCCTATTCATTTAACAACACCCTGATAGCACTGTGATAGTATTGTCACCACTTCTTCCCTACACCTTGTCCATTTCTTTAATTATGAAAGGAACAAAAATTCAGTAAAAAATTTTTGTTGTGAGTTCTTTACCAAACTTGGAATGCTGAAGTCATTGATTAAGAAACACAAAACCTAGAAGTGAGCTGGATGTCACATTTAAATGCAAGTGGCAAGCACCTGAAAGATTACATATGCACAAAATGTGCAATCTTAGGCACACAAAAATAGACAAGGCATTCAGATGTAAAGGCTATCACCACCATTAGTTCCTTCCTCTTACTTGTCTCTCAGCTCTGTTTAGAGGAAAACAAAGCTCAGCACATTCTTAAGTGTGTGGGCACAGTTTGAGAAGGCCCCATCCTCCAAAACACTGCATTTGTTTCCAAAAGATTATTAGAAAATTCTTTGTATTCAGTTTTTTTGCTTATTCTTCAGGGAAGGGTAGCCAGGGCTTTCAGATGTCACCAGCATCGTTTTCTTTCCATCTGCTGATAGAAGTAGGTTGGGAAAGTGCACTGAAGCAAATTCCATCTCAGTTTTCTTACCGGGTTGGTGATTGTGATGATTTCCCCTTCACTGACCGTCAGCTCATTGTTTCCAGGCTCAGCAGCAAAATCATACATAACACGAGCCTGTATGTGGAAAAGAATGTAACAGTGAGGCTTCCAGCTTATGCAGAAGGTTTCATTAAGAAAGCATCAGCACAAATTATCCTTAACTTACAGAAATAGTAAGTGGGGTAAGGCTGAAGTACAAAGAGCAACTCAGCACATAGGAAGCTGACATCTCCTAGATTTGAACTGCAAACTCAACAGTAACAACAACTTTAAGAGATAAAAATCTCATGTGGAGCTTGTTGGAGGTAATCTACGACAAGGATTTAAGACTGGCTGTTCTCTGTCATGTCCAGAACTATATGTACAATGTTTTCCAGGGGAAGAAGGAAAGGTTTCTAACTTTAGCAAACAATTCTTTTTTTTTGTTGTTTTATACAAGACATATTCCAACTCCAATTCGGGTAAAGGGAAGTAGTTCACAGAGCAAGCAATTCAGAAAAAGAAAAGCAAGTAACTGCAGATATAAGTAACCACTGCTGTGCATAAAATGTAATATGTAAAATTATGTTTTGAGACTATACGGGAAGAACTGTGCAAATGCAGAAACAAGCAGTGAGACTAGGCTTGTTATATATGGCATGAGGAGGGAGGGAAAACCAAAACAAATCTAATTTTTAAGTGTTTAGGTACACAAAGGCTTTGTTGTGCACTGACTCTGATATTACACTACATAAAGAAATGTTTGAAACATTTGGTTTTACTAATAACATCATTCGGTGTACAGCAATGAGTTCCTTCTTGTACTTGGAGGGCGAGGGGAAGAAAAAAAAACTGATCAAAAAGTAGTATTTTCTGTCAAAGGAGACAATAAAATAATTTATGTTGAAAGTAAGCTATGTGATAGGAAAAAAAAAACCGAAAGACAGACATTCACCATCAAGTCTTGCCTGTCTCAAAACTGCAGGTTATTATAATCCTCACCCAGACACAACTTCTTACAGAAAACCAGAGGAAAACAGAACTTCCCACCCCCACATTATAATTTCATGAGTATCATGTGGAAATACTTCTGTCTAGTCAAAAGATACTTTACTTCAGTGTAAATAAAAACAGAGCTGAGAAAACACACACGTTTCAGCTGTTCAGCTGACAAATCTAATCCCAAACCACGTGCACAACAAATCCAGTGCTTGGTCTTCTCCACTAGAGCAGCACAACATTGCAGAAAACCATGTGTCCTAAGCACTCTGAATGAAAACTTTCTTGCATGAAAATTTTTCCCTTAGAATGGAGGCTTTCAGCACTTTCAGATTATGCCATGCAAAACAGAGATGAAGAGGCAAAAACTGTGTTCAGTAATAACACTGACTGCTTTCTTTCCAGCAGCACATCTGGCCTCCATGGAAATATAAGAATAAACTGCTTTACTTTCCTGAAAAATGAACTGAAGAGAAGCAGCACACCTGTAGAAATACAAGAACATTTTAAGCAGGGTGTAAAATGCACCACTCTCCAGAGCTCTTCCCTCTGTAGTAGCAGATGGAGGTGTTGAACATGTTCTTTTTACAGCAGGTTGCCAAAATTTATCCACTTTCTGCAAGTCAGTTTAACAGCACTCAGATGCTGGGCATCTGAATAACAGGAAAAGGAGCTTTCTTAACCAGGGAGTCTTCTTAGCCTTTTTCAAGTAATACACCATAGTATTAAATTCTTGCTTCTATTCACAGGAATGATGAGAGCTTACCAGGAAAAAAAGGCAACAGACAAATTTTATCAGCCTTCAGAAAAACTGGCAAAACATCCCCAGTGATGACCAGACTGGAAAGGTCATCATGTATTTCTGTCTAATAAAATTTCTGTCTATGTATTTCTGTCTAATAAAAGAAGAGATGCAAATACTAGATTCTCCAGATACAGCAGTGAAATTAAAGTTACTCAGAAAAAAAAAATTGGAAGTATTTATCTTGTAGAGAAAGAAAAAACAAGAGATACATAGAATTTATAAAGTCATTATGTTGAAGTCCACTTATTGACCTGCTCTGGATGCCTGTTTCAAAAGTTAGAAAAAGTAGGAAAACAGGGAAAAAATTACAAACAAACCTTGCTAACCACAGTTTAAGAAACTGATAAACAAATTAAAAAAAAATTTGCAATGCTACAGAAATTATTATTACAGAGCATTAAGAATTTGAGGTACATCTGAAACCTGGTCTGTATATTGACAATTCAAATACATTCCTCATCTTTTCTGCCAGTACTCTCCATTTCACTGGCATTTCTAGGCTCACTTGCCTAGGCTGGAAATGAAGACCTTAAGAACTTCTGGCAAGTAAGCTTTAACACTACCCTCCTACTGTTGAGTTTACAAACTCAACCAATTTCAAAGTAAAACTAAGTGACTAAATGTTTTTGCCCCAGCTATTAAGTGTATAGTTAACAATGGAAAACCCCCTAGGCTTTCCCTCGGCAGATACATCAGCCCCAAAACTATTTAAACTTCTGACAATCAGTTCCAAAATACTATAAAATGGAAAATGGTTTGACTTTCCAATAAGCTTTTTTCTTCTTACTGGCCATAAATATTGTGTCCAGGTAGCAGATAGAACTTAAAAGTTCTATCTACCTTTGCAACTCATGCAAAATTGCAAATGGGCATGGAAAAAAGCATTTCACAAGAAAAGGATTTTAGCTCCTTGGCACTCCAGTACACACACTGAATATTAGAGCTAAGCTTAGGGACACTTTGAATATTCATGAAATGGGAATATCTGATGAATTCCAGATCATTAATCTGGATCAGTCCAGATTAATGAACACCATGAAGAGAACTTCTCCAAAACACAGCTTAGAAAAAAATTGTTACAGTAACTGTTGTGTTTCATATGTACTTCTGATCATATGCAAAAGGATCAAACAGTCCAAGAACTACAGGAACTTCAGACATTAAAATATTTTGTTAGTGGAATAAAGGCCACTGCTTCATTTACAGAATACTGCAAACATGCAAAACAAGAAAGAATCATTAACAAATCTATCAGCTATAAGAAAATTAATTTCATCTATTGGTTGATACTCCCACCACCACCTCTGCTCCGAGATACAAATGGTTCTGGATTCTGAAGTTGTTTTGTCAGTTCCTTTGAGAAAAAAACCCTGCTAATCCAAAAAGCTTTAACTGATTTCATTGACCAGAGAGCAGGCCTGGGTCTTGTACTGTAAGCTACTGTCTTCCTTTGCTAAGGTGGCAACAGAGCATCTCCACCGGGACTTTAGAACACACCTGACATTCATCTCATGCTCCCTTGTGTGAGGAAAGCCTGGCACGGATTAAGCAGAACCCTGCCACAGCACATGGCAAGAGGGAAAAGGTTCTCTGATCCCCAGTGTCTCTGCACCTCTGGCATATACTGCAGTTTCTCCAGAATGAGAGAGAGCCAGCAGTTTTGTCTTACAAGTCCAAGATGGGGGAAACCAGTAAGAGTTAAAGGAAAATTAGCTTTTCTGCAGTATGGATATAGAAATTTAGATTGCAATAAAGGAAATAAAAAGGAAACTGGCATTTCTCAGAGTTATATCAGCATTCTTTGGAGCTTGTTCTACCTGCTGTAGTTACACAACTGGACTGTAGTTTCCCAATTTACAGATTTACTGACTTACTACAGTGTGAAGCCTCCCAACATCGAGCATTGCCATCAATAATTATTACTGTCTTTTTAGAATTATGATAGAATTATGCCTAGGAATATTAAAACACCAAAGATTCTCCACACTGAAAAGCAGTATTTAGATCAGTGAAATATTATTCCTCTGCAGGCCTGGAGCAGACTTCACTTTCCTCCATTACTTCTGTCTGAGTTGAGTGCTTCCCTCTTCTTTCCATAATATTAAAAACCAAAAGGAAAAAAACCCAACAACAAAAAACCAAGAGCATTTGCCAACTTATTTCTGAAAGCAAACGTAAGACTATGCAACTCTACCTGTCAGGGTTAAGGCTCTTTAGCATAAATGAAATGGAAAGGAAGTTGACTAGCAAAAGTCATTAAAATATATTTCCAATGAGAGGCTGCACTGTTGCTTCACAGTTACTAGGTGAATATCCAAGATCTCTGCAGACATCCTGATCCACTGGCTCCTGCTGCACGCCCCCCAGAATCTTGAAAGACATGATAAAGCAACAGAAACCCCTATTTCTCATGAGAAGAATCTTTCTGTCTTTTCCAAGATATTTCACTCAAGGCTAGGCTCAGATGGAAAAGCACCTTACCCTTAAACTGAATAATCCTGATGTGCACAGTGCCACACTTGCCTGCAATACAGGTCAGCTGCAGCAGGGTAGCTCTGTCATGGAGAAGGACAGTGAAAGCCCCTGTGTACTCCTCACCAGCCATAAGCAGACAGGCTGACAGCTAATGCACATCAGTTGTGCTCAGAGCAGCTCTTACAACATCTTCCCTGCCTCAGCCTTCCTTGAGATGAATGATCAACGACCCACATAAATGACTACTGGGTTTTATTTAAGTTCACACTTCTGAAGGAAAATGGTTTTGTAATGCTGGACTTCCTGACTGCCATTCAACAGTTCTGCATCAAAGTATGCTTTATAGCACAAAAATTGGAGAAGCCCCTAAAAAATTGGACATGCCTCTGAAAACGCTTTCCCTATGCATAGGGCTTAATTTGTATTAGAAAGAGATCTAGTGTTACACCATAGATTCATCTGTTTCAACCATGTGTTACAATTTAGGAAACTTGTACCACAACTGCTTTTCTTGGTCAGCTGGCAGTGGCAGATAGTACAAAGGAAATATCCATAGAAGTGTCATAGCATGAAATTCCTATGACTGCACACATTTCTCTTCACAGTTAGCCCTTCAGCAATTCAGGGCTTCAGCCACCCTGCACTGCTCTTGTCAAGAGACAAGGACTCACAGGTTTAAATTGCTTGGTGCCACTGTCAGAAATACAACTGCTGTATCACAGCAGCAAGATGGCAACACCTCATGCTGGTGGCAGCAGTTCCCATATTGACAGAAATAGGATCAAATTCTGGATTTCTCTTTTGGGAAGTATACAAGGCAGATAAGTGCAGGTTTCTCTGAAACCTGCATCCACTGGAGGAGCAGAAACCATAATTTGGGAAGCCTGGCAGAATGCCAAAAATAAATAATTTTTTTTTAAATAAAAAAGTTAATCATTAGCATTGGCTCTAAACAAGTCAAAGAGTCAAAGTCCTCACATTTTAAATGGCCATGTCAGTGAGAAGACTTGAATTTTTCTTCTAGGACAGCAGCCTAAGCTTTTAGCTGGGATGAACAACAAAGGGCTTTTGGTCACCTCAAGTAACTCCAGTAACACATATGGTATGAATAAACTTCAGAACAGCTTGCTACAAAAACTGCTTCATTTAGTACAAATATTCTTCAGTAGGTCTAGTAAGCCTTTGAAATCTGCTGCTTGTGAAATACTGATAAGCAGTATTTTGCTCATACCTGGAAGCACAGAAGAGGAAAATGCATTTATTTCTTCTCAGACTTAATTTTATTAGTTATCTTCTAAAAGCTTTTTGGATGTGGGTTTGGTTTTTGGTTTTTAGTACATTTTTTGTGAGGTTTCTTTCATTAGTTTTTTTTCAGAATTACTTTTTCCCACATATATTGTTTTTAGAAATAAAATATTCATTCTAAAGGGCAGTTCTAAGAGAACAAAACAGAAATAGAATAGCTGGGATACAGGTAGGGATCTCATGATTGGAGAAACTAAGAAAGCAGAAAGAAAATAATAAAGACAAAAACCTAGCTGCAAATACATCACTTCAGAAATTAGCAGTATATTTTGATGACTTCCTAAAGAATGGTTCAAAATGAAGCATTTAATCTAAAGAGTGACAATACTCTTCCACACAAAAAACAATTAACTTAAAACTATTTTTTCATTTTCTTTTCTGTACTAATCTTTCACAGCAATTTGCCCTGTGATTACTGTCTGTAAAAAACTACTGGTTTTTAGGTATTTTACTGCTTAGAATAAGTGCAAGCCATCTGACTTGTTATCAGCTGAAGCAGAAGCCTTAAAACCCTTGCTGTCTTCACTGTGCCAGTGAAGCTCCGGGGAAGACACATGGATCTAAATGACAGCCATTGTTTTGTGTCACCATTCACAAACAGACTACTTAAGTTGCCATGTTTTAATCAATGCATCTTTGAAAAACTCTCCATAGATCAAAACACATGCTAAGTCTCTCTGTGGATATTATAGGGAATTCTGCAAGAAGTTTAAAAGGGCCGGTGTCCAAAATGCTGAGAAAAACAGTAAGAACAGAGGAATACAGACAGGAGCCCCTCATGTCTTTCCCACCTCAGAGGACTGAGGACATCAGCTTTCTTCCAACAGTGCCTAACATTTAGGTAGATTTAATAATTTCCCTAATCTTTAGCCTGAAATCTAAGCTCGTTCAAAAGCTAAGTGCTCCAAGTCCGAAGACATTTTCACTGCATCGTCTGCAGCACTGAATCACAGAAACATAGAATGGTTTGGGTCAGACTGACCTTAAAGATCATCTTGTTTCAACAACCCTGCCATGGGTAGGGACATCTTCCACTAGACCAGGCTGCTCAAAGCCCCATCCAGCCTGGCCTTGAAAATATAAAAAACATTTATACTACTAACGAAGGAAACATCTGGGGCTATGATTTGACAAAAAAACGCCTTTTCATTTTAGTCCCTCTATCAAACTCTATCAGACTGCAAGGCAAAGTGTGCATTTGGATAGCCTATGCAGAAATATCAAGTGGCTCCTCAAGTGCTATGACTCTCAGCCTGGAGAAGCAGCTACTCTCTGTCCTGCCTGTGGTAAAGAAATGTCTACCTGTTCCTCTCATAGGCTTTCCTAAGAGACAAGAAACAAACAAAAAATTGACAATAGAAGAATAACAGGACACAAGAGACACTGTCATCTAAGACAGACGCCTACAGAAACAGTACCTTAGGAATTCAAGAGATTATCCACTATACTAGCAACTGCCTGTAAAGTGATAAAGATTTATTATGAAGAAGACACCGATGTTTATCTTTTTAACTAATATAGAGTAACTGGAGAAAATTTATATTGCTTCTATTGTGCTAGGCATCACTTCTTGCACTTCTTGTGTATGTGCCCAACAACATCTGCCTAGAAAACTAGCTTGAAGAAACTGGAATATTTTCTACAATGATTTTATTAAACAATAAGCAAAAAATAAAATTCGCTTGTTTAATTAAAAGCTCCCTTTACTATTACATTTCTTTTCAATACAATTTTGTTTTGCTTTTAGCAACATCAGAATTAAAGCAAACTCATCCAAAAAGTAAAACTAAGTTCAGTAAAGAACTCCACTTCTGGATGAAGAGAGGTCACAATATTCAGGTATCATAACTCCAAGTTCCCTCACCAGCTCTAACTGCTGGATCCTCACATTACTCTACAAATTCACATTAAAAATGTTTCTTGACCCGCTGGCTCACTTTCCTCTGGGCAATTTTTCAACTCTAAAATAAGTTCACTATCCCGCAGCTAATCATTTGAAGTCAAGAGTACTGACAGTAAGTATATTAGAAGTAAATTAAACACAGACAAAATCTAAAAAACAAGGACTTGTGTAATTTCTTCCCGCTAGTAAAACATGCTTGCAGACAGATGCAAAACTGCATGTGCCTACAATATTTCAGGCAGGTATTTAATTAAGTATTTATACTGGATTAAAAAGTCTACCTCATATTGGAATTGACAACAAAACATGAAGAATTTCCAAAAAGTACAAAACACAAGGTCTGAAACGTTTATGGAGTAAGGGACTGGAAGGCAATACTCAATTCCCACCAACATGCATGTGGTTTAAACCACTGGCACTTCTAGAATTAGAATGGAAGTAAGAAAGAAGTGTCTAGGCAAGTTTTCAAGTGTTAAAGAGACTTGGAAATGCTTCCTGTAGTAATAAAGACAACAGCTAACTAGCCACTTCAGCAACTTGGGCTTTCCTCAGTGACGACAGATCAACTCCTCAAATCTACCACACAGGACTTCACTGTCCTGCTGAAAATAATTTTTTGGTCATGAAAGAGCACCTGAACTCAGTTCAGACTAGTCCCACTCATTTTTTGTTACATATTTTATTTTTGATTCACAGAACACAAGCTTCTTTACAGCTTTCTGCCTGTCAGCAAACATCATCACACCCCAAAACCCAGTGAAATGTGCTCCTGGCCAGCATTACAGACAGAATGCACACCAAGAATTTTCATTCAAGTGAATTCCTACACAGGAAGCCTCTTGTTCAAATCAAGCATCTGGGACTAAAAGTCATTGATGCAGAATGAGATCTAAAATGGTTATATGACTAAGATCTCTTAAAAGTGTTAAGAGTAAAACAGATCTTAAAATTGTAAGGTGTTAAAACAAATTACAGCTTCTTTCCATGCAGTTATAAGCCAGGTGGGTAGATAACCGTACCACAGAGCATGAAAAAAGCAAAGAGAAACTGTGAGGTTTTCCAGATTTACACCAGTGCTTAAAAATATTAAAGTCTGAGAATTATCTATAAGCAGTTCAGCAGTTTAAAAAAGCAGCATATTTTCAGAATAACTATCATGCACTACTAAAAGTGGTGCTTGGTTACATTTTAGTGTGTTCATACTGACTTATTTATGGGGTATTGTCAGACCCAAGAACAGGATCTCCATGCACCAAAGCAATACTGAAGCAAGGGAAATTCAGTTGCAGAAATACATTCAAGACACCCATGTGATTTAGAGATATTTCCAAACACTGACTCAGATACTCCCCTGAATCACATCTGAGCTTTCAGTTGGGCTAAGCACCTGAAAAGCTTTTTTCTTGTTTAAAACATTACTTATAAACTAGTTATCAGTTAAAAATGTACTGCAACTTCTACCATGAGCAAGGAGCTCCAGTGATATCAGACCTTTTTCAGAATCAATTTACTGACTGCTCCCAAGTGCCCAGCCTTCTCCATGTTTTCCTTTCTGAATACCAACCTTTTCCAGATCCTCAGATAAACTGGGGACTCAACAATTCCGAATTTGAGAACATTAATTCCAGTTTCACCACGACTACAGCAAGTAATAAATGCAGCAAGTACTGCATGGGTTTGTATTTATGGATTTCAGGCAGGATGCATTTATCTCAAGTGTGATTAAAACCTCTGCCTAGATTAATCATTACTGTATCCCTGAAATCAAACTGCAAAACTTGCAACTGTTTGCTGAACCAATATTTAATGGCGTGTTTCAGAAGCCTGCTGAGCCAAGTCCCCTGATGTTTGCCTGAAACTTTAGGGCCATCACTGTTGCTCCCTCACAGTTCTGTCCCCAAAGAACAAAGCCATTAAGATGTGAAGGTTTCAGAAAAAGCCAGCAGCATTCACCAGAAAAATTGCCACATTGTGAACTACTCATTAAGACAGCTTGTACTCACACAACAGTGTTGCCTCTACGAGAGCAGAGATCAGAAAAAATTAGTAATTACCCAATAATTGGAGAGGCACAAAGTTTCACTAAGATTATCTAGTGAACTTCAAGTCCTTTCAGACTCAGCACACTATTGCACACTGTGGATCGCAATGTACCACATGCACAGGCCACTCTAGAAGCAAATGAATAACTGGCAAAGCAAACTAAGTACATGTTAAAATGATGCTACTTCAAATAAACTTCATCTGTAAAATACAGAATGGAATAGCTGTACTACTCTGAAGTCCCAAACACTGGTAAATATTAATAGGAAAACGTGCTGAATAGCATGCTCACTGCAAGTAGTTGGGAAGGAATCTGAAACGCAGCAGGATAAGCTCTCCACATGGAATTCTGCTAAATTCTCTGTTACTTGAGTAACCAACATTAATCAATATGCTAATGTTTTGTTATCTCTTAGTTCTTATTAGAAACACTACTTTGTGAAAGCCTGTTTACTTTTATTTTATGAACACAAGTGAGGAAACTGTTACACCAACATAAATGCATTACCATTTTATCAGATGAAGCTTCTTTACTCTAGAAATGGGCAAGGTTCATATTTTTTGGGTTCTGAAGTATCCAAGCCTACAGCTATTTTAGGCTTTTCTATTAGCACTGCAGAAAAGTACAACACCCTGTAAGGTTACAAACTTTATTTCATGATAAATGGCAGCTCAAATAAGCAAAGCTCAGAGATTAGACCTGGCCAGAGAACACTCAACACTTGAACTGGACATTAATGACCTGCAATGTAATGCAATGTGCACACTAGCAGTGTAGGCATATCCCACTTTAAGACAAAGAGTTAAAAAAAGAAGAAAAAGAATGCCTGGTCAGATGCATTTAATAAATAAAAAAACAAACCAAGAGATGTAATGAATGACAGAACTGGATTAAGTCATGCAACATTGAAAGTTTGACAGAACACCTCACAAACTTTTCTTGTACCAGCAACCTTTGCAGTGACAGAAAGCATCAAAGAAGTCTGAAAAGAAAGCTAGAACTTCTGCTTCCTTACGAATTACTAGAAAATTTGGCAGCTTGACAGAATGTGACAGAGCTGTTGATAAAAAATTGTAATTCAACAACCTTCATACAAACATCCAAGACTCTGGTCTAGTTATTTGCAGCAAGGAAGATGCTTAATTTTGTACTCCACAAGCAAGCATTTTCAGAAGAAAAATATAGGGTTATTAAGGAAGGAAATTACAGTACTGCTGAAAGAAGTGTGCTATCACTAGGTATGCACTAATTATGCTATATTATCATATGTAATTGCAATATTCAGTTACTGAATTAAACCTTGACCCCCTCAAAAAAGAACCAATGCAGCAGAGGAAATAAAACATTTAAGCTTCACTCTCAAATCTAATGAAGCTATAAGGTGAAGTGAAGCACCCCATCAGTCATCACCTTACTGCTGCAGAAAGATGAATTGTATAGGCTCTTCAGGCAATACTAGAATTTAAATAAGAACCAGAAAAAACAATAAATGTAATAGCCTTATATCAATTGTCTTTCTTCTGGAAACCACTTACATAATCACCAGAGAGGAAAAAAAAAAAAACCCAAACCCATCATACAGAAGGGATGTACAGTTTAAAGCTATTCTAAGAGAATTTGTATAGCTGTTCTTGCAAATCAGCCCTTTTGTTCTATCAACCAGGAAAGCAAACACTTTGCTTGAATTGCGATGACAACTAATTTTTGCTCTGAACATTTAGAACTGCAGTCTCAGAAGGCTGGGAAAAGCAAAGCAAGTCCAAAACCTACTGTGTTTAAACAGAGATACCATATGAATACACAAAATAAAAGCACAACAGTTCCCTTGCCAAGGAGGAGCAGATGGCAACTAAGAGCAGAAGTCAGTAACTCAATGACAAGTCATAAGAAATAAGACCTATCAACCAGTTCTTCACCAGTGCCCACTTTCTGACAGGAGTGGGACTGAACGATTTCACCTGGGCAAGTCCCACTTGCAGAAACTCTGGGCCAGATGTGGCTGCCTCTCCCCAGAAGCAGCTGTTTTGCTTGGACTCCCCAGAGACCTTCCACAAGCTGCACTGCCCATCTTCTCACCACCTCCTCCTCCTTCCAGCCACCTATTTTGCACATTGGAAACCCCTCCTGTACAGTGGCTTCCTTTAAAGGGCAGGGCCTGGAGGAAGAGCTGCTCTAAAATACAGGAGGAAATAGAGATTTACCCACAAAAAAAATGTTCACAGAGTCGCTGGTTTGACTTTATCCAGCACACTTCTATGAGCACACACCCTCTTACCAGCAGTGCCCAGGATGGCTCATGTGCCCTTCATACCATACCATGTCCCAAATGTCTCCTCACAACTACACAACTGCTGGACCAGGCTGCATAACGGCAGCTCCCTACAGAAAGAGCTGTTCCTTGTGCCCTTCTCCCCTTACTGTGGGTCTCACAGAGGACTATCTGCCAAAGTTAAATGATTCTGGTCTTAAATGTCTTTTTTTTTAATATTGTTGACAGAGGTTTCTTATTCATACAAAGCTCAAATATAAAGAATGTTTTGGAAAGAAAGTGATAACGCTCAGAATTTAAGTTAAATTTTCCAGTAAACAATATGCTTTTTTTTCCCCTCTCTCTTCAGTAGCACTTGAATTTTGCTTATTGGACTACTAAAAGATTGCTCTGTTGTTTGAACTTTCTGTTACTTGGGAAGGTCCTTTCCAGTCATAAACTGCTGAGAAAGCAGGAATACAACTAAAGAAAATAAAAGCACAAGCTCTGATTTTCAGCCCTCCGAGAAGTGTAAAGTGAATTCGGAGAAATTGTAATTGTGAAACACACTTTGAAATAGAAGAGGTTTAGCTTTAAATGCTGAACACTATAATAGCTATTTACTTAAAATAATTCTAGATATCTAAATGCTCATCTGCCCTACTGCAGGGCTGGTTGAAACAAATCACTCCCATTATTTTGCAGTCTCTTCTGCATTACCTGCTTTTAAAATGTTTTGCAAGACTGCTTCCAACACCAAAAATGTTACAATTGCTTGTAAATTTAATACAGGAGGGAACCCACATATTTGAAATGGCAAAATTCTGGTGATCTCTGTAAACTCTGAAATTTGCCAGATGCCCTAAACAAATAAGGAGAGGTTTACTGAATATTCACACACTCTTCTAGGACTTTTTTCAAGACCTGAAAATCTGAGGAGGAAGATAACTCAGAGGAAAACGTTGAAAGAGTGCAGTAAAATAAACCTTACGAAGCTACAGTTAACTGTAAAGCCTCATTGCTGAAGTAATACCAGTATATGGAGAAATTCTACCAGAGTGAAAATCTGAAACTCTGAATCTATAAAGCAGATGTAGCTTATGACATCTGATACCAGACTTCCTTCTCTTTGGCTGCTGTAATCATGTTTTTAAATGATGACCTCTGGTAATGAGTCTCTGATGACTCTGCCTAGGTGCTCAAAATAACTTTGAAAAACTGAGTCAGAGGAATCATTACTCAAGCACAGCATCACACAGAATCTTACCAGCTCTCCAGCTTTCCAGCACAGAAATGAGTAGCCTTGAACTGGTAATTGCAGCAATGTAACATAAACCACGTATCATTGAACCTTTAAGAGACTATAAGGCCAGACAGAAAGACAAAAGAACAGAAAACCTGTGTCTTCATACAATAACTATATTGGTTCTCACGCTCATCCTAACATCTCACTCCTCCAATAGGTAAGGAATCTGTGGTTTAATCTGCATTACCAAACATTTTGCCCTGCTCTAGTCATCTTTTTGCCCCTTAAAAAACAAACCACCAAACCAAAATAATCTAAAAAGCCCCAGGAAGTATCCCCACATCTACTTAATACTAGCCTAAAAGACCCAAACAACATTTCACATCATTAGACAGTAAAATCAAAATCATTACTTCACCTAATAATTTTGTTCCATCACAACCTACATACACAGATCATCTGCGATCTCATGTTTTGTATTATGTCTTGTTTTGCTGAATTTAAATAATGGAACATGTTGAATGGATTATGACGTGATCTGCATAGAAGAGGATCATCCCAACTCACAGATGTGTTAAGATTTATTAACTGAATCTTCCCTTAAGATGAGATTTATGAAAGGAGTCTACTTCCAAAGTTAGGACAATACAGAATGTAGATTAACAGAACACAAAGTCTGGGTATTTTGGAAGGTTTAGCACAGAGGGGTGCTTTACTTTTCGGCTGCAAATCAGAACAAAGAATTGTTTCTAACCAACTCAAGTGATAGTATAAAGGAAAATGTGGGACTTCTTCGGGAAGCTTTACACTGCTGAGAGTAATAGAGAATGAAAAAGAGAGATGAGAGGAAGGACACACACTTAAGGATAATAATCTTTAAGTCTATTGTGCTGTTACCTTTCCCTACCTGAAATTTTCATATGTAAATCATGACCTTCCCTCACCACAACTACAAGAACCATGCTGAATTCAACTATATCTGGCCAGTGACATTAAAAGAGAAAATCCAACATGATTAGATGGACAAGAAAGCATTGAACAGCATTTTCTTGTTTTAGAAGTACTGTTAAGTTGTATCTTCTTTAAAGAACAGAATATTTAGTTTAAACTTTCATCTCAAAGGACTTTCTCCCACAAAAAAAGGGCCCAGTCCTGAAAACAGAACCAGATAAATGAGTCCTCAAAGTACACAAACCATTGATCAAGAACATAATGGTGGGATGTAAGTGCCCCTAAAGTTATAAAGAAAAAAACCTGTTGGTATTGACAGTAAGAGGAGCCTAATTTCACAAAGCTTATCAACAACTGCCTTATGAAATACCTCTCTTGGGAAAGCCATGTTACAAATATCAACAATATTACACCAGTAAATCAGCTCCTAGTTTCAACTTCTAAATTAAAACTCTCACCACGTTAGCAGCACAGGTTCCAAAAGAACTGGAAGAACTGTTTTGCCCATAGCTTATCCAGTTCTCTCACTTCCTTCTGAAATCAGGGCTTAAAAAATGGCAAAACATCAGCCTTTTCAAGAAAAGGACTTGCCTACATTTTAAAATAATAAATAAGTTTAAAAATAGGCTAAGGTAGGGAGAATGTTGTTTAAAAGCCAGTATATTGCTTCCTGACATTTCTAGCTCTCCCTATTCAATGAAGCTCAAAAACAAAAGAAAGGACATGAGTAAAGCTGAGACTTGGCTTGAGAGTTGGCTGAGACCAACTCTAGTGGGGAAAGAATAGGAAAGGCCAAAGAAACCACGAAGGAACAAATAGAAGAATTACAATCTCACCTGTGGCTTTTGTAAGCAACTATGACAGAAACATTTACCAAACTGCATCTTCCTTGTGACCAAGTTTTGAAAATTTTTTAGGCTCAGGCACTTTCTGACATCATTTGTGACACAGTTAAAAATAAGGAATTAGTAAGGTTAACTCTGTTTTGGAAGGAAGCATCCAAAATAAAAGTATCTAGCTTAAATCATTGGTTCTTAAATGTGGACATGGAATTGCTTTACCTCTGAAGTCGGGTTCAGTTAAATGACTGTGAAACTCTAGAAGTCTCCTTAACATCCTTTTTTTTTTTTCTTATTTTGATAGGGTTTAACATTTGTTTCAGTTTCTAGAGTACATAACCTTGAGCAAACCACAAAATCCACTGCCAAGCTGCAGTATCTAGCCAACAGAACTGCCTCTAGAAGGCTCAGATCTTCCATTTCCCATTTATATTTTCACCCTTCTCTGTGAAAGTCTCCCGCTCCCAACCATACCACCCCACCCAACCTTCTGTATCAGCCCTGAGCAAACTTTCAACTACTGCAACTACCTAGAACTGAAGAAATGACGCCACTGTTTCCATTCAGTGAATATTTTTGCTATTTCAGCAACTTATTGTATCTTAAAAACAGGCCTGAGTACATACTCCCTGGAGTATGTACTCCTGGGATGTACATACAGCATGGGATGAGGAGCAAGAAAGGAGAAGGAGCAATGGCCACTGCTAATTTAGCTCACAACATCAGACACAGCCTCCACAGCCTTCAGAGTCCTTAAGGCCTACAGCCACCCCACCTGTTTGGACAGAAGACTCCCTACCAAGTTGCCAGCTAACAAATATGCTAGGAAAACATCAGTAAAAGGCTTCTTGGTATGAAAATAGTAGTCCTTTCCCCTAAAAGCTTTTATTGCTTCAATAAGAAATGCATTGATTTTGAATGGTACAGAGAAGAGCCAGCACATTACACAATGGTATACCACATCTTCATGCATGAAAACTCTAGGAATTTAATTGCTGTGGTTTATCAAAGTGGGAGCAAGAAAACTGGCCAAGGATTACAAGCTAGCTATGGAAGAAATCCCTATTTGCATCCTCCATCCTCATGAAATCTAACACCTTGATTCAAGCACTTGTAAATCTTGTAGAGAAAATGATAAATCTGAAAACAGAAGCTAGGCAAGTTCAGATTCAAAAGAAAGAAGCATCAAGAGCAAGAGAGATGGTTTAAAAACAACAACAAAAAAGACAGACGGATTTTCCATCACTGAAAGCATTCAAATCAAGACTGAATTTGCCCCCAGACTCCCTTGGAAAGTATATTCTAGTTTAAACAGGAATCAATTCAGAAGCACTAACAGCCCATGCAGCACAGGCCAGGCCAGACTGTCAGTCACCCTTATCAGCTATATAGGATTTGACACCATTAAAGTTCAAAAATTCATACTCCAGACAACTACAGTTTAGTTTCGTTAACATTTCACATAAAATACAAATACACCTTGCATATTTCTTTCAAAAAGAGGCAATTTGTGAAGAAGCACAAGGTGAGAAATTTATTTACAATTTAAAAAACAAGATTTACTTTCCAAATGAAATGGTGACTGGTTAGTTGGCTGAGCCCCTAAAAACTGTTTTTTCAACCCTTACACTGCTCAAAAAGACAATATATCCTTTACTATAGCTGATGTTCGCACAACGTGAACAAAATAAAACCCAAAACGGGGCAGTTTGCAGAGAGGGACCCATCTCCTGGGTAGAGCTCACAGAAAATAAAGTAAGCTTCTCTTCAGTATTGCTCAGAGTTACCAGCATAACAAAATAATAGCAATAAAATACCAGCTCTTTCCTGACTACCACTTACCAATTTTAACCTTCAAGTCGAAGTACATTACCATATCTTGCAATGTGTAGAATGAAAAAAATTGCACCACCTGATTTTAAACCAGTCTGGATTAGGAAGCCAGAAATTATACACCCTTCCATCTGGGGCCATAACGTTTCCAAAAAATATTTAAAGAAAAGCAAAGTGAGAGTTTCCAAATGTATGAATAAAATGGATCGTGTGCTTGGCACAGAACACAGGATCCCATGAGGACACTGCGCCTCAAAGTGAGCTGAGAAACAGTACACTGGTTTAGTACAGTATCTGCCCAACATACTGTGTATTATGTAGTATATACACACCAGAAGTAATTTTCTTGCTACTTACAATCGTTAGATTGAGTAAAAAATATTCATACACACATCCCATGAATTACTGGAACCCACCAATGTAAAAACCAAATCTATCAACAATATTCTAAAAGCTCAAGAGAAACATAAATTTCACTATATTGACTATATTCACTGTATTTTTAAGCTGACTAAGTGATTTTGAAACCTAAAATCAAGTTCTTGGTGCTTTGGAAAAAGTTTATCCAAACATGAGCCACCGCCAGTTTACACGGTTACAGAGACAGCTACTTATACATTAAATCTGACACATTCAAGATGTGGAATTTCTTCAGCGCTGAGAAGAGCAACATAAATAGTGCACTGTATGAGAACTGCCTCAGTAAAAGGAAGTTTTTTAAACTGCTGGCCAAGTTAATGGAATCAGGTGACTCAAAATAATACTTCAAATACCAAAAAAGTCTTCCTGAGATACTTAGACAAGTCACAGATGAGTTGCTGGTGCACGTTAACTCACACCTACACAAGCAGAGATGCTTTCATCAACCAATATAGTAAACAAATATTGTTTATTTAGAAAGAGGCCACTTTCAGATAGGATGGGCTAATTTTGACAGCTGCATTAGCAGCAGATACTGTTGAAGAACTGAACAAAACAATTTAACTTCCTGTCTTTCTTTTTTTTGTTGCTGTTGGTTTTTTGGGGTTTTTTTTTTGGTTTTTTTTTTTTCGCGTGTAAAATCACAGCTTACTATTAAGAGGTCGCGCAGTGCGGACTCTGGGACTCTGGGCTCCCACCAGAGACATGGCACAGCCACCCCCGAATGCCACCGAGGGGGTCAGCATCAGCTGCCCTGACGCGCCGGGGCGGCGGGGGGCGAGCGGGCCGGGACAGCCGGGCTGGGACAGCCGG
>VXBC01013380.1:569466-703399 GCA_013399945.1 Ploceus nigricollis
GTGTATGAATATGCTGTTTTCTTTACACTATGGGAAAAGTGCAATGCCATGCCATGCCAAATTCTTTACTCTCAGGGTGTTGGGGTGTTTTTAACACATCTTTGTGAAGCTAACAGTTTGAAGTCATGGTGGACTCCCCGGATTCAATTTTCTGTTAAAAATTGAATAAAAACAGCTCCTNGAGGTGGTGCACCTTGCATTTGTCCCTGCTGGGAGCCTGTGTCCCTAGCAGTACCTGGGTGATTGAGGTGGCCCTGAGGCATCTACCTCAGCTCTGGAGGCATTTTCAGCAAAAATTATCATAGTGGCAACAACTTTGCAAATAGAGCAGGCTATCAAATACATGTTTTTGGGAAGTCTTTGCAGGAGGCATTAAGAGATTAAACTGTCCTAGGTCTTTATTTTCAAAGGTGTTTTATAAAATAAGAAGTTTTTTTCTTTTTTTCTTGGTTGAAAGCATAACAATGTGGCGTGCACGATAACATCAGTTCCACACTAAATGCTTTTAGCTCAAGGTTTCTAACTACATTAATCAGGAAAGCCTAACAATGACTAGGGAGCAATTACAAAAACATTCCAACTATTTTATATTCCTTTTAATTATCATGTTTACCTTAGTCACTTGATACACACCTCTTGTTTTAAGAAGAGGTAGACATTTTTTCACATTTTCAAAGCCTCAAAATTTATTTGGTTTATGAATCAAAAAGAGAAGTACTGTATTCTTCATCTTCAGAAGTCATATCTGCGCACCTTCACCCACTTCTACCCAAGAGGTTCTTTGGGCGTCATGTTCCCTCTCAGCTGAGCAGCAGTTTCTCTTTCAGAATTGTGTTAACACCATTTCTTCAGTGTTTCTGAGAAGTTTGCCAGATAGCAATATAAAATCTTGCTTCCTCCTATCTTCTGTATCCTTCCCTCCCCCAGATTTGGACAGAAAATGATAGGAGTTGCCACATGCATGAAACCTAGTGTTATCTGCACAGAGCAGGAAGGGAGCAGCTGCTGAATCCCATTTGTGCACCGCTCTGTTCAGCAATGTCCAGTGGCATCTCTTGCAAATGTATCTGAAAAATACATTTAACAAAATGCATTCTGAGGAAAAAAAATACTAATATTTTCCTTTGTTTTATGTTGGGAGCTTTTGGACACAAAGGACATGAAGTCTTGAATCATATGGCATTTGCAGGAAAGCATAATTTTATCTCTCATTTACCCAGAACTGTGCCTGGCAGTTTAAAATGATGCTCAGGAGATTACAGATACGCTTTCCAATCTTACTCTGCACCTGCTGCTGGAAGATCACTATCAAAACAGTAAGGCAGCCAGTCCTGAAATACTGTTGGATTTTAGGTCCAGACTTTCCTGGAAAAGCTGCTTTAGAAAATTGCACTCAAAATTGCACCCAAATTCCCATGAGTTTTCAGTCTCTGAATTTCTCTCTGAATAAGCAGTTCTAAGAAAAACTGTGCTTCATGCATTTGATTGTGAATTAAGGATTTTATCTTCTTGGAGCTGATAATCCAATACCATTATTATCTGAACTGTGGCATATAATGTGGGCCCTTTTCAAGGTAAGTTCTGTTTTTATATATTTATATATAAATAAATAATATAAAAANGTTGATTGCAAAGGTCATGTTTTGGTGCAGCTTTGATCGCACTCAAGGGAGATGTATGGATTAAATACCTAGTGCAGATCCTTATGTATGAGCACCATGGCTGCAACAGTTTGGAGCTTGCTTGGTCATGATCTATTTTTTCTTTAGATAATAGTGGGGGAACCAGGTTTTTTTCTCCCTTTTTTCCTTAACAGTAACCAATGTTTTGAGCAATTCTGGTATTCTTTTTCTCACTTTTCAGCAAAATAATCAGTGATAGATGTATGTAATTTTTAGCAGTATAAGCTTTGAAAGAAATTATACAAAAATCATTCTTTCTTGTGCAAGGGATAAAACATTTCTTAAAACACCTGACACTAATAAAATTCTTACTTTTATGCATTCCCTTCTGAGCATTGGTATTATAGATGCTTACATCTGAGATGGGATACTTGTACCTGCATATATGTCATGCACTTTAGATGGTTTGCATTTAGATTTTTTGTTCATACTCTATGTTCATTTGTGTTTCAATGCAAGGGCTGCTGGGATCAATAGGTTTTGAACTCAGCTTTCCTGAAAAATAGAATACAGTTTAGTAAAAAGTATATTTTAAAAGGGATAAATGTTTCCATTTTTCTTCTTACTAGCTTTAGTAAAAGTGATATACCATTAGCACTATTGATTCTTACCACTACTGACCCTTTCTGTCTGGAGTGCTGTCTGCCTGTGGCTTATTTCCATTTTTCCTGTTATGGTGGAAGGGCTGTGCCAGCTGCTGTGCCCTCACATCTCAGGGGACTGCAGTTTCAACAAGCAAAGCAACAGGAGTGTGATCCACTACGTATTCACCTAAATGTACAAGTATATAAATGACGAGGTCCTGTCAACTTTAATAAGCTTTTGCTTCTTAAGATGGCACACAAATTGTCTTCCAACACACAAGATAGCTGATTGTGCTAAAGATGTAATTGATTATTCTCTGTTGACATGTTTAGATGAAGGTCCAGCTATTTGTCCTCACTGAGTAGCTCACTGAGAAGAAAGCTACAGAAGGCTGCAGGACAAACATGGTCTGAGCCCTTTTGTGCTGGTCTCTGAGTTTGTTTGGAGGGAAGCAGTGGCACACTATGACTCTGCCAGTGTAGCACCAGGCTGCAGTTTTTGAGGCAGCTTAATGAAAGTAGGGTCAAATCTATGGGCATATATCTACAGGCATTTATATTTAAATTCAAAGGACAGTCAGTATCTAAGCTTTGTAAGGCATGCTTTGCTCTGCATTGTGACAGTGAGCACGCAAACCTGCACACTGTGGATAAATGCTCTGTCATGAGTATATGCTTTTAAATGTAAATAAACTAATTTGTGTGCTCTCTTTATAAAAACAAGAATTATCATTTCAACTGATCAGCACAGATTTCAAATGTATTGTATCCCTGGTTTACTCTTCACTCCCCAGTGTGCACAGTGTTCACTCACAATTTTTCCCCATGACACAGACAGATGTTTTGGAGCAATACAATTCTGACTTTTCAAATAGTTTGTGATTTTCCATTTCTAACAGTTTATTACTCTGTTACATTTTTTCTATTTTCATCATGGAAATGTTGGGCATTTCAGGGTCTCTTGTTGGCTGTGTTTCCATACACAAGGAATTCAGTCCTGTAGCATTCGTATTATGAGATCACCAAAAGACTAAATCAGGCTTTAGCATCCTTTAACCCTCAAATATTATTTTGAGCCACTGATCCCTTTAGAAATAATTGACAGTGAAATTATTTCACAGGAAGAAGCTGCTGATCAGCAGCTCCCCCTGCATTCATAAACCCACCTTTAATGATCACTTTAAGGTCAAGGTGATGAGAAATGCTTCAAAGCAAAGGCAAAGCAGTATTAATTTCCACTAGCTGTTCCCTCTAGTAGGGTTAGGGTGTCCTGCAGCTAGAGAAAGAGCTATGAAGCCTCTTTCTAGTGCTTATATATTTCTTACTCGTGTCAACCCATGTTAGATCTCCAGTGCATAATCTGTCTTCTAGCCCAGACAAGCCCAAGAGAGGATAAAATAAAGGGAGAAAATAGAAGCTTTCATGAATTGCATTGTACTATAATTAGATGTAGACCTCTTATAAGTTTATCCTGTCTTGAGGGAGGATCTTGGAATCTTATGGTCCCTTAGACTCTACTTCATGTGATTTGATTCTGCTCAGTGTAGCCAATAAAGATCATGCTATCTCAGTATAGAGATAATAATGTACAAGGGAAGAAAAAGGAAAGCCTATGGCTAGATGATGGGCTACAAAAGAGGCTTTGTAGGCTGCATATCTTGCATTGCTGCTGAGCAAATTATGTGACTGTGGGCATGTCAGAAAACTTCAAGTATCTATGGGGTTTTTTTGTAACACTGCCTCAAGTTTTGAAGAAAAGCATTTTTCTTTGGTTGCAGGGTACAAGATCATTAATTATTAGGAGTATTAAATAGTTGGCAGTTCCAAGATACTTTATAGAATTAAGTATTCTAACCTTTTTAAAAATTCCAGTATTACTAGCAAAACCAATGAGTCTACTCAAGCATTTAATTTATTACCAGTGTTAAAATAAAAATGATACCTTAGGGATTTAAGTTCTTCGCTTCTTTTTGCATGTGAGCTGTTCATACTAGCTGGCATTTCTTTTCTTCAAATTATCAGAAGCAGCCCTAGGGATAGTTCTAGCTACCCATGAAAGGCAGATGTCAAAAACCCTACAAATATTTCCTGGAAATCTGAATTTTACACTAAGGTTAAAGAGAGAAGACAGAGAGGAGCAAATTCTACTTCTCCCTTTTCCAGAGTACAGATATTCTCATTTTTTTGACAGGGGGTAAAATTTGGAGCTTGCTTTAATGAGGACCTCTAAACACATTCTGTAAATTGAGAGTTCCCCTTTAAGTTTACTTGTTCAAACTGTTTAAACTGAAGGGGAACACAGCAAATGCAGCACCACTCAGTCATGTGTCCTGTTTGTGGTTAGTCACACAAAGCCAATTTTTTCAGATGCTAAGCTCTACTCTTTTTTTTTTTTAATAAAGAAGACTGAACACAGCTGCTCTTGACATCAAAAACAGTCACTGAACAAATAAAAAAGTACTATGCTATCAAAGTAACAGCTGACATTTAGAAATTACTGTGGTGAACTTACCTCAGAGATGCTGAGGACAAGACCTGCTACATGATGAAGTACCTTTTCTCATTTTCTTGAACCCAACCTGTGCATTTTTTCAGCATATCACATCATTCAGTTTGTCTCTGGTGACATGTTTACCCAAAAGGTGCTCTTTATCAGGAGGTTGGTGGTGTTCCCTGTCATTGCTACATCAGTCCAAGGTGTTTAGAAGAATAAAAAATTGCTGCTACAGACAATGTCACAAAATTAAATTCAAGTTAAATTGAAAAGAGACTCCTTAAAGTTATGATAACAAATGGAAGAGGAAATGTGACTGTAATATGACATTTAAAAAAACACAAACAAACATAAAACCCCTTAAGCACTGCAGTGAGTCATGAAACCAAATATTTTTGGTTGTCTTTTGTGAATCTTCTATTTCCAAGCTTTGTTTTCCACCATAAACAATGCAAGATCCACCCTGCGTCTGTGTGAGATAGGACAGGCGGCAGCCTCTGGCCATCCAATCCCAATCATGGCCTTCTCTATGAAGGACTGTACCCACACCGAATATTTTTCCCACATTTCTAAACAGTTGACCTGTCTGTCAGTTTTCCTAACCATCTTCTTCTTTGTCTTGGAAGGCAAATTCAAAGCTTTAATTCCACATCAGATCCAGAGATTACTTTTCCCTGGATTTAATGGCAATGAAACTGAAGCGTTTCCTAGCACCTTTTCAGGCCCACAGTGTCTCTGCAGAGAAGTGAGCCCTGGGCACTGCAGACCACCATCAACGAGGCAGTTGCAACACAGATGAAAATCCGAGCCTTACCTCATCCTGGTCCCTACAGGTGATTCCTGACCTGTCAAGAAGTTTTTCCCGGTCCACAGAAACTCACTTTTGAAGAGGCCACTGCTCTCCTTGCTAACCTCTTCATTGTTTTCCCTAGCAATCCCCAACCAAACCCTGATGAGCTTCTGCTTTGACCCCAGCTGGCAACAACCATTTGTTGGCTGGGTTTTTTTTTCCTCAGGCTACAGCTGCTCAGCAGCTTCCTTGCACAAGAGCAGTTCTAACTGCAAACTTCTCCTCAAGGACAGATGACTTAAAGACTTAAACTCTCCAGCCTCTCAGTCACATGATTTGGGGAAGGATGGGGACAGGCAAGGTGGAACTTCTGCAAAAAGGCTGTTCACCGGGAGCTAAGAAGTGTTCCTTGACGCAGACAAACCTATTCATGTGTATCCTATGCCCAATGAGACAGCCAGATATGCTCCTTTTAAACAAGAAGGACTGTTCCTTTAACTCAGCCATCAGAATATCCTGATCTGATCCAGCATGGATATCTCTTAGCCATGTAGATGCTATTATTCCATCCATGTGGGCTGACTGCCTGGAAACTTCTCTGCAGCCAAATCTAGAGTGGTATCCCCTGCAGCAATTGCTGTTGGCTCACTGTCTTCAGCCAAATGCCTCTGGCTGTGTTACAGCCTTGGATTTTTTATTCTGAGTAATTTTCTCTCATTTGTTTTTATGTAAGATGTTGAGTCTCCCTTAGGAGTGTATTTTTCTGAAGGGAAATCTTGACTGCTCTTATGTTTAATTACAGAGCATGTGAGAAGGGACACTTCAGGTTGTTTTCTACTGAGTTCCTCTGACACCATCCCTCCTTCAGGTATCCCCATTAACTGGTAGTTTTTGCCTCAAGTGTCTTTCCAGTATAACTGAGCCGGATAGCTGTTATTCCAGCCAGTTGGCTTCTGGGACATGAATGCCAACAGACAGTTCAGAGGAACCTAATAGCATTTATTATTTCTCCTACCTCCTTAGCAAAGTCTAGATTTCACAATGTCAAAATAATTGTAATGTTACCATCCATAGGAGAAGTTAACCCAGCAGATTTTGCTGTGGGCTTTCAGTGAGCCAGTCAAATGAGGAAAGAGGCTGCAGTCTTGTTTTAAAGCATTGGTAGATGAATTGCTGTGCAATGAAAGTCTCTCTTGGCTCAATGACAACCTGAATCAGCAGAGAGCTGGGGCCTGGCAGGGATGATGCTGCCACTGCTGCTGCTGTACTTTGCTCTCTCTAAGGCTCATTCTCTGCCATCAGTGGCAGAAGCATGTGGGGAAGTGCCCTGGCTATTCTAGGGGCCAAAGGTCATTTTAAAAAAAAAGCTGAATGTGTAATAGTTTTTCTTTGTCAGCTTTCTGTTATTGTATCGTTATTTGGCCATTCTTTCTCTCAAGCAGAAAATTGTCTCCGATAAAGGATGTCACAGTGTATTTCTGTTTAAATCAAATGAGCATCTTATTTGTCAAGCAAGAAGAGAGCCACTTGCTTTATTGTGTAATCCTCATGGCAGAACAGCTCATGGGGCTCCCCATAACTTTAGCATAAGTGCTCCCAGCGACAGGTACTGATTCTCCTTTCTGATACCTCATGGTCACAAAATCTCTGGAAGTGGCACACTGCTGTTGCTCTGAACATCTGTCCATGCAGAAGATACCTGTGCTAATGCCAACACAGCAGAGCCAAGTGCCTGCAGTACTCCTGTGGTTTGCCAGTCTTCTGTGACTGTATAGGCTAAAGGCAGTCACTGACATTGGTAAACCATGAGGTTTTTCTCTGGCTCCATTTTGGCCTGGGAACATCCCCAGGCACACTGGATTTCCCAGGGCATACACTTACTTTACTGGCTTAGACCAGCATACACAACCTACAACAGCAGAGATCCTGACCAGGAAAGCCCAGCAATAAGCTTAAGTTTAGACAAGGAATAGGATAAACTTTGTGAGTAGTCTTAAGAGTTTTGCAAGAGTTTGGGTGAAACTGCTCACATCTTAGATGTTTCCTTGTACTGCATTTTGACTACCAGAAATTCCTCTAGATAATACTAACTAATAGAGACCTTAGCTGAAGAGGTGGAATCAGAGTTTATGTTTAGTGGTGAAGGAATAAGTGATATTTATCTAGTATGTCATCTGAGTAGTTTGAAACACAAAACTTAACCTATTCTATAGGAAAGTTATGGTGTGCAAAGACATGCAGGAGCCTTTTGGACTGGGTGGAGATTCTGGATTCAGCAGCTTAAGCTTTAGATTTATGAACTGATGGGTACAACTGACAGGAACAAAGTATGGAAATGAACAGCAGGATTTAGGGCTTCTCAAGACTGAGACTGACACAAGAACTTTAATTGGCAAAGTGAATATGTGTCCTACAAAATGTCCTAGGCTAGAAAGCCAAAAAGAAATACGTGCTAACAGCTATGCTTCCACAATAATTCAGAACTGCTGTTTGAAGTATATCTATTTTCAAAAACATATAGTTCAGTAGATAAGAGTGTACTTGCCAAAGCCTATGCAAAAAGCTAGAAAATTATTTTGTAAAGTTATCCTCCTTTGAAATAAATTTAAAAGGAATAAATTTATAATAAATTAAAAAGGAATAAATTTGTATTAAATTACAAAGGAATGCTAATTGACACATTTTTATTACAAAGCTTGGCTTGGATAAACTAGCACATGAAATAACTTAAAATAGCTTTTCAGTCATTTCTTTGGTGATCTGAGCTTTGAGACCTGCATAATTGAGTAGGAAAAATCTGAAAAGCTGACACATAATTTGTTTTAACTAAGACAAGTTCCCTAAATTTGCAGAGCAAATTTTTAGAAGATGCTAAGATTCTGAGGTTTTGGGGGGGTTTGGTTTTTTTTCTTTGTTTTGGGGATTTTTTGGGAGAAGTTTAAAAATGCTGACACTAAATTCTGTTAAATGAACAGTGAAATCTGACCTTTTTTGGTAAGAAAAGTCTCTGCTTGTAAGATTTTGGAGACGTCTCATCTTCAAATTCTTTATAAACCAAGAATTTCCTCATAGCATTCTTTCAAAATATATTCTTAGCTGAAGTTTTTGAATCTGAGTACTGTTGCTGGATTTACATTTTCAAAAGCTATTCCACTGATAGAAATGGACAGGAAAGCTTATTATGCAGCTACTTATATATAGGGGAAAATATACTGGAGCAATAAAGGAAATCTTAATATTTGGGCTACTGAGATAAGCAGGATAATAACAATGTTTAGCATAAATGTGGAGGAAGTCTTAGACCAGAAAGAAGGAGGTAGTATCTATTTTGGGTTACAGATAAGCCACAGCCCAATGGGAAAGGAAGAAAATGTTGATTCTTTACTATAAAACTTTGTATTTTGTCTTTATTAAACAATGTATTTACACTCCCATAGCATAGCATTTCCTTTTACATATGTCCGAAAGCAGGACAGGATGGGGGATGAGGCTTCAGAAGATAGGAAGAAAGGCTGTATAACGCCAATTTTAAACCGAGGAAAATGGAGGAAGCAGCTAATTATAGTCTTTTCACTAGGAGGAAACCACTTGGAAGAGCCTTGGCCCTTCGGAAGAGACTGGGAAGCGAAGTAGCTGTCAGGATGGCTTTACGGGGAGTGGTCCCAGCAGACAAAGAGCATCTGTCTAGGCAAGGAAAGGAGGTCACATTTAAAAGCAAGCTATCTAGGGTAGAGACAAAGACTGATCCTAATCTCTTAGATATGTTAAACCTGCTTCAAGTAGCATTTATCATTGGTTTGTTTGGGGGTGGGGGTGCTAACAGCATGTTACCCTCTTCTTTTTCAACATGACCTGTTTTCCTCATCTGGCAGAGACAACATGGAATTTTTTTTCTGTCAAAGGGAAACTAACAAACAAACAAACCCCTATCAGGAAAACTCGTAATTCATATCAGAAACAGATATTTTCTGAATGGATTTTGGGTAAGTTTTTTAATAATATATTTCAAAGAAGACTAAATATGATCATGATGCTTGTTCTGAGAGAGAAGTTCTGCAGAAGGCCAGGTGGGAGCACAGCTCAGAGACTGTAATTGGGCTTTGACCCAGAATATTTCACACCTGGGAGGAAGTCTCCTGTTTGGGATTTCAGAGAGAGCATTATCAAAGCTACTGAATATCACAACATAAGATGGGGAGCTTAATAGGTTCATCCTGTCATTCCACTACCCTTCTGCAGTATCTTTCTTCTCAAGCTGCTAAGCTATTTTAGCTTGCACTGCTCATTAAGAAAATGAAATTATAATTTTTCCTAGTAGTTAACCCAGGTGCAGAGAAGTTATGTACAAGATTTTGTAACCTTTGCTCAGGTAGGTGATTGCTCACTCACATGTCTTAGCCAGAGCAGTCAGTGGGACTGCTCATGTGTTTTCCATGGTCATCATCATGAGTAAGGATGATACTACCCAGCCCAAGTGCCTGGTACACAAGGTTGCATGGGAAGTATGTGGAAGAGCTGACAGAATTCTCCTGATTCCAGTACCTCTGCTGATCAAATAGGCAAAAGTTCAATGCTATTAAAGCAGGAAGTTATCTGCTACAGTAAAATCAAATTTTGGTGGTAAACACATGAATACAAAAGAAGGAAAAAGGGACCCGTGGACAAGCATGGCCTAGAAGTATAGACCCTGTGTAGGGAGAAAAAAATTTAGTCCACAAAGTCCTTTTGGTGACATCAGTGGTTTTATTGGGTGGAGGAGCTGTTCCCACAAACTGTTCTGTGCCATCCTATGGCCAGAGCAAGACTTTTAGTGGCAGAGGTCAATGGACCAGGAGAAGAGAAATGGGACATCCATTTTTTAATTAATTAAAATGTAGGTGGATGGACTCTATCTCTGAATAAAAGTTCTTGGTTTTGACCTCATTAATCAAGTCTGTGAAGTAAACAAAGCCTAATGCACAGTATTAATCATGTGATATTTTATTATAATACTGGATTAATATATTTCCCAAAGAAAAAGTTTCTATAGGACTTCATATTCTCAGTGACTGTGGAACTTGTAAGGGGGAGGAAAATACTGTAAAAAGTGACCATATTTAAATTCAAAGTCTAACAGATTAGAGAGTGGTTTAGCCACCAAGCTGTAGCTATCTCACTAAGTGCCCTCTATCAGCTCCACCCTTCCAGCCATTTCTTTGGACTCATGGCAGATAATTTTTCCCCACAAAAGATGAAGTCCTCAGACCAGATCTGCTCCTCTCTTGACACTTAAAATGCTGGAGCAGGTGCTGGCGTGGGAGGCAGCAGCTTTTTATCTGGAGCCATCTCTAAGAGGGAGAATTACAGGAGGGCACAGTCAGCACAGCATGCTAATTTCCATTTTCCCTGTTCTCAAGTGCAATGGGTGTTTTTAAGTTTATGGCAATGATTTCTTGAAGAGGCTTTCAAAACTCAGATGTTTTTTGCCCTATGCCAGACTGAAACAGAGCAATATTATTTGTGAGATAAATGTTAATCATTCATTAGTAAAACTTTCTGCCATGTTCCAAACCCTTTTGGCTTTGCCTCAGCTGATGGAATGTGTACATTTGGATTTATAAAAGCAGAAAACATTTTTGACTATAGGAAATTTCTTTTAGCACTTAAATAGCAAATCAAGGCAAAATAAAACTTTTTACATTGTCTCAGATTTCAGGAAATTGTAAACAGCTTCTTTTTTTCCCCTCTCTCATTTTTCAGCTTTTCATAACAGCATAAATAAAGCCGAAGTGTTTGCTGGTTAGTTTTGGGGTTTTTTTGGTTTTTTGGTTTTTTTTTTAAATGGAGACTTTACAGCCTGGTGAGCAAAGGAGTTCCTGAATTAACTCCATTCAGCAATCTGCTGGCACTGACACTGCTCAAACACCACACACTGCTCAAGTCTACACTCTTCATGCTGCTTCTTAAAACTAGACATTATGTATTCCTTTTGGTAGCCAAAGAGCCCTTGCACAGATTTATCTCGATACTGGGAATCCACACAGAGTTTTAGTCTCACCAAAGCTGACAGACACCCCTTTACTGATGGTGGACAAGCTTTGGATCAAGACTTATGTTGAGCCACAAGTCAGAGCTGTGGCTGGGCAGACAGATTAACCTCTTTTCGTGGAAGGGAGCATGACTCAGTACAATGAGCAGGCAGTTGTTGCCTGCCAACAGGCAGAGCTGTCCTTTTATAAAATTTAAATTGATTGCCCCTTAAACCAACCAGATTTGGAGAAGGCTGCAGAATTGGGTTGTTGCTGTCCATGTGTTCTCCTACATGGCAATCAGGACGGTGAAGAGGAATAAGTCTTACATTTCCTAACTTCTTACAGTTCCTAAAACAGTGAGTAGCAGCAGTGATTAGTCAAGTTTCACTGCAGTTCCCCCTCATTGCCCTCCTCACCCAGTCCTCGCTGGGCGGGGGGGGAGAGCTGGCTTGCTGCAGCAACAGCAGTTCTACTCAGACAGCAAACTCCTGTGAGCAATGAGGTCATGGAAACTCGTGACATCCAAACCCTCATTTCCAGCAATGTTGATGCCTGCAAGGTGCTGGCCCCCACTACAATTACAGCGATGTCTGTCTGTCTGTCTGTTCTCCTGCAGCACAGGAGCACAGGAGCACAAACAGGTAGTTTCGCTTGCTGTGCTAGCTTGTCTCTACTTCTTTGCTTTTTTGATAAATTATTTTTGAAGATACTTACAGCATGACAAGGTAACCTATTTTACAGAATATTCCAGAAATATCACAGAGAGCAATTGAGTATGTACACACAGCTACCCAAACTTACCTGGTCAAAACTTCATATGCACTTTAAAAACTCCTGAGCTTGTTAAGATTTCTTAAGCATTTTGTTCAAATACTATATTTTAAGATGGATACACCATTCTGTGATCACAGAAATATGACTGAATCCACGCTTAAGACATTTTCATTGATTTTCATTGTCTACAAGAACATTATATTTGATCAAAAGTCTTCAAACCCAAAATCTGAATGTCTCTCCATCAGCGCTTTGCAGTGACAAAAAAGGGAGAAAACCCTACATTTTTTTCCAGTCATTGCTACCTTTATAACTTCATTTCACTGCAGCTCAGATTACTTTTCTTTTGAAGGTAGCATGTATAATTATCATTTGTTGAGCTAGATGCTAACAGCACCTATCTGGTCTCAGACATGTAGTAGAGCTGTGCTCTTAAATCTTCACAAATCATTATTTAATCCTAACCTTACAATTAAACTCTAGCTCTGTGTTGCTGGCCCACTGTCTTTCTGGTTTAGAACAGCCCCTGATCTGTGCCAGCAAGCTTGTTGTTGAGGTCACTTCCACTGTGGCCAGCATCTCCTCACCTGAGGGCTCACACCCAGAAAAACACTCAGTGATTCATCACTGCAGCCTGAAAAGGCTGAATTATCCACTCAGGGATTCCTAAGCCACGAGTTTGCTGCTGTTTCATCACGTGCTTTGCTCTGGATTACAGGCAACTTCCTTTTCCCAGCTCTTTAAGCCGGATGGGTCAGCAGGTGTTGAGTCCCCTCTGCTCCTCATAATTTACACATCCCCCCAGATATGGCTGCCTCTGTTTGTGTGTGCGTGCGCACGCGTGCTTCAATGACCCGCCGGCCAAATTTCTTCACAAAGTGAATCATGCTCTTCTGCCAAACCAGTCCTCCGCCCATCAGCAAATAGAGCCTATTCACGCTGTCCTGATGCAATAACCATAAATAAGGACCATGTGATAAGAGCTGCAGGAAGAAAAACACAGTGACAAGATGGTGTCTCTGAGAAGCACCCTGTACTGGAGCAAGGCAAATGCACAGTATTTTTGGTGCCCCATGCACGTGCTAGTGCTGAACTTCATCCTCAAAACCAGATTGGCTGTCCACTATTTTTTCTCTAAGTTCCTTGTACTCTCACCCCTACAGACAGACCTGCTGAAGAAAATTACCCAATAAATACAAGTAAACCCAGAACTGGCTCTGTATGAGTTGCCTGTGTGAAATATCCAGCTACTTTTTACAGCATAGTATAAATTCTCCGAACAAACATAAGCTCAGCTTATATGCAGGCATTAAATGAGAATTTTTTCAGAAGAATCTTGGACTCAGAGCATAGAAATCTTGGAAAAGCCAGCCCTTGATAGCTGCTATGATGCCTATCACAAATACTTTGGAGGAAGCAGCAATTATTATACACAATAGGAATGTATATAATTTAGATTGTAATTAGATTTACAACAGAAAGAATAGATTTAACACATATCCTTGGGCAAGGCACAACATTTTTTTTCTGTTAGATCATGTAGCAACCATCAAGGCTGCATTCTGTAGAGGCAGTAAGAACATAAACCAACACAAATCTTGAATTTCACTCTAATGACCTACATACCTTTAATCAACCTTCATTGCTTTATCTGTATGCATCTGCTTCAGACTGGATTAATGCATAATTACAAAATAATTTACAAAAAGACCTTCAAAGAACTTCATAGTATCTTAGCATATTTAAGTATCTCAGAATCATCCTGACTAGCAAATGACATAATTAGACCCAAACAGGAGGGAAATTCAGGATGTTTGATAAAATATTTCTTTTTCACAGGCCTCTGGAGGAAATTCAGTGTCAGATGCATCCTGAGAAGATGGATGGTATCCTGCAATTAAGAGGCCTCTATCCTGCAAAAAAGGCATTTCCCTTTCCTACCTTCTCCACTCACCAGAATGGTATTGCTTAGTTAGGGAAAAAGAATTGAGAGATGGGGTTATTTTTTGAACAATATCATGCTAAATTTAGGTTAATCTCCTTGTCTGCCTTAGGGCGATATGCCAGAGGGATCAGGAACTGTTATCACCACATTGCTACAGAGTGGGCAAAACATGCTGTGGTGACAGATGGATTCAGTCTGAGGCAATTTTAATTTTGCCATCCTCTGGCAGAGCGGAGGACATTCCCTTGCACTGTGTGTAATGGACTGGCTCACCCTTTCCCCAGACAAATTGGGCTGAAGCAAGGGCTGCTGTACTGAAGTAACTCCTCGTGTTTTGTTAGGAGCGTTGTGAAACCACTTCATGCTGAATCCAGGAACAATCCTCTTTGCTGTCCCACTATTGCTTCTGTCTAAAAAAACCACACCATGGGTATTAACATACCTCATCTCATACAGCTTTTAGTTCCTGCACCCTTCTGCCCTGTGTCCCAAGCTGCTCATTGGAGATTCAATTTCCTGAAAACCAGTTCTTGAATCCAAATTTTTATCTTGCCACATCACATTGTAACTAGAAGGCATTCTTGCATGCTATGCAGAATTCCCTGTCAAGCCACCTGCCCAAATTTCAACAGATCAGAGTAGGTCAAGCAGTTCAGAGTAGTTCAACATCCCAAAAATGTACTTTTAACTAATTCTTGTGACCATTTGCTATGTCCACTAGAGTTTGGCTGTAATTACTAAATTCATTATGAAAAGCAGATGATTATTATTATTGGTACGTAAATGGAGCATACACCTTAAGAGTTTGATGTCCTTTTCAACTGTTGAACTGAGATGGTTTTTTTGTTTGTTTATTTATTTAAGATACTAAAATCAGATTCATAGATATTCTAAGCCCTAAGAAGAATGGTGCTAGGAAGCATTTTCAGCTCTTTCCAAAGTCATACGACCATGCTGATTCTGACGTGAATTTTTTTGGATTAAGCTATTCTGGTGATTATGTTTTGTGTTTGAAATGACATGATTTTTCTCATCTTGCATTTTTCTCTTCTGAGTTCTCAGATTTCCTCAGATTTTATACTCTGTTACACACTTTTAAAAAATTTCCCATTATTAGGTAGAGATTACAGTGAAAACATTCCAGACAGACCTATATAAGGCCTGAAAAAACCTATCCAGTTGCACAGAGGCCAGCTGGAGAAAAGCAGCTGACTTACTGGAAAACCAGCTGTATGTGATCTTCAGAAGGATTGCCGAGGGGGCAAAAATTTCCATCTTGGATGCAAGGAAACCAAAGCAATTTGGGATAAAAGTTAGAGTATATATTGTCTGTACATTGGAGTCCCTTTAAATAGATACCAAAAGTATCAGTATATGAGATAATAGATACTGACACAATTAAATGCATCCTAAAAATTGTAAGTTTCCTGGTTTTGTTTAATCAAAATGTGTCATAATTTATTTGGACTAGAACTCTAGCAATTGATGTTTTTAATCAGATGCACACAGCTGGACCAGACAATATTTTCAGAACCGTATTTTCCATTTGCCTCACATTAGTCACTTTTGGGAAAAGATCAGCTCTCTGGGACTTCAGACCATTTGTTCCAGGGTCATCTCTTACTGACATTGAGTCTGTTTAGACAGAGGCTTTTTGACACAAATATTGCGTAAAGCATAAATATAGCATGACACTCTCAGTGACTGTCAGCTCTGTGACAGAGCTGGATCCTTCTGCTACACAAAGCCAGGAAACAGTCAAAAGCATCTCCGAATAAAAAGGCAGGAGGTCAATGAAGGTGACCTTTTAGTCACCTCATATTGGCAGGACCAGGAATGCAACAAATATAGTTTTATTTAATTCAAGCATCATAATACCCTCTGAGAAGTTCACTAAATTTATATACGGCCTAAATTAAAATTGTAAAGCAGTTAAGTTTTTAAATTTTATATGCACATTAAACAACAGTGTAAGGAAACTATTTCTAATATTGCCATTCACTGCATTTTAAGGTCTATTATTCTTTCCATGAGCAGCTCCCTCAAGGAGAGGATAGATTTCATTTGTGAATGTTCCAGTCTGGACTGAAATCTGGCATGAAACCATCCAGATTCATAACTCGAACCATCTGGATTCATAACATTAATAATATTGATCACAAGTATGCAATGCTTTCAGGAAAGCTATTTTCATCTAATGAACCAACACTTTAACACATTTTTCTGTGCTTTTCATGCTACAGGTGGTGGCCAAGGACAGTGCCCAGAACTTGGATGTCAAGGGGATCTTGGTGTTTTGTAGGTTCCCCAAAACTCCCCAAATTATGGAGGCTGGAGGAGCACCCTGCCAGCCACCTGCAGGTGCGCACAAGTCCTCCCTCCCGAGGCAGGAGCCCTCCGGCAGCCCCAGGGAAAGCTGTCATGGCACAGCCGGAGGTGTCCCCTCCCGCCCAGCCGTGCCAGCCTTGGGGCCACGCTCCTCCGGGCAGCACAAAGCAGCTGCAGTGCAGGAGAGGATCTGGCTCTCCAGTTTATGGCAGGAGCACACACTGGACTCCTTCTCGGCGCACAGGAGCAGACAGACGAGGTTGTGTTCACCCGCGCACAAGCGAGTATTTATTCTGTCCTCCGCAGGCTGCCTCGCTCCCCGCCGCCCCTCTCGGCTTCCCGTCTCCTCCAGCAGGAGAGAAAACACGGCGGCACAAGCCAAGGACTCGTGAGCTCCAGTTCGGCCGCTGGTATTGACTCATTGTTTGGCCTTGCTTAGTCATTTAACCTCCCTGTCCCTAGTTCCCTCCCTGGAAAAGGACAAGGCAGCTGTATTTGCCTGGGCAGGACGGCTCTCCCCGGGAAACAAACCGGGGCTATTTCGGAGAGCGGAGGCATCAGCGCTCTCCCTGGGACAGCCGCCCGCAGCGGGGGACAGAGCAAAGTGCAAGGGGCAGAGTCATCCTGTGACTCGAGGTGTGCTGCTGCTAATCTTTAACCTCTGAGAGCCACGTTCCTGAGCTCCGGCAGCGCAGATCCCTGCAGCTGCTGTAATGTATTGTACAACGAGCTGTTCTCTGTCCGTCTGACAAAGGAAATCGTGGCTTACCTCTGCTTACCGACAGCGTGATCCCCTCTGCTCAGAGATGCTGGCTGGCTGCCACATTCCCCTTGGAAATAGAGCACAGAACTGTAGGACTAACAGGCCAAGCCTTGGACACAGAGAGGCATTTGAAGGAAGGGAATTGCTCTGCCTTGGAAAGTACCCTCATGTCCTTGCTAACAGTGAGGAACCTTGTAGGTACCAGCCGTTACACCAACAAACCTACTGCATGAGAGGCAAGTAGTGCTGCCCAAATGGCTGAACCAGTACAGCATGAAGATTTGTGTCAGTGTGTTGCCTGGAGAATTTCCTCCTAGCAAAATTTTAAATTTCTGTGACCTTTGGTAAGGGTTATTCACTGCCACATGTCTCACACACAGTGCGACTAGCAGTGTAACATCATGGTTTTATCATTATTAACAACAATGAATAGTCACTTCTCTTTTTTTCCCCCCTAATTTCTAGATTTTAAAATTCTGTTATGGTGGCATTTCTTTCTCAGCCATAAAAAACCCCTCAAGGCTAGAGGTTGTCATTTATCATTTGGCTTCAGGAGCTGAAGCTTAACAGAGCAATCCAATAGCTTCTGACAAAAGCCAGAAAGCTGCCAACAGAGGCACTTGCCAATATTAACAGATAAAAGAGATTGGAAAATATTTCAAAGCACCAGGGAATACTCTTTAACTGAGAGGTGTCTTTCTACATTTATTCAGCCAGGATGAAGGCAGAAGAGGGAGCTGTGCAGTTCTGGCCAACGTAGCTACTCTAAGCAAAGCTTGAATACTTGCCAGGGCACCAGCTGGCTGGCTGCTTTGTAATTCCTACTGCTCTTGCAAGGATGCAGCACTGAAGTGCCCAGCAAGGGGGAAACTTGGGCATGTGTGCACCCCACAGATCCCATGCTTGCAGGGCACGATCCGTAGGCAGGTGCAATGATGGGCTCCCATCCACCAGGCAAGGACTGTGCTGGGGGCTTGCTCTGGGAGGAAATGCAGTTGGAGTGTGCCAGGAACAGAAGACTTGACTTCCTATTTCCTCTCCAGAAGAGGTCAGAAGGAGTAAGTCATTTGGCCTTGGAAGGCACACTTCAACTCCCTGCTCCAACACAGCCTCACTCAAATGCTTCACAGCAAGTCTTCAAAATAATTTACTTAAGTGCCTGCACTCCCACAAAAACTGCTGAAGCAAGTAGCAAGTGCCCACTACCTTTGCAGACCTGGTCTTTACCAGCTGGGTATGACTGTGCTGGTGTAGAATCAAAGGCACAAGCAGTCCATCTCCATGACTTGAAGGGAGATTGTGGAAGAGCCCAACCATACCCTCACCTCAGCCCGGGGCCACCGGCAGGCAGAGCACGGCTAAGGTGCAGTGTGCTACGAGCAGGTGCCAGCACATATCCTGGGTAAGTGCAGGACATGGCAGTGTGTTCAGATGTGACAGCCACAGGGCCTGAAGCAGCACCTCAGACAACAGTAACAGCTCCACACTGATGGATAAATATCCCAAGGCAGCTGCAGCTCAGGGAGTTGCCATGGGGGAATGCTCCTACATTCTATGCTACAGAAGCATAGAATCCTGTACTAGGTCTTGTAAGGTCCCAGGTTTTGCCACCCCTTGGGGAGGCTCCTATGGTACATCAGTTCCTGCCCCAGTGAGGGACTGTGCAGTCTGCTGACAGAGATTTTGTCCCTCAGCTTCCCCCAGGCCTCTTTTTGCAGAAGGAATGATTTGGACCCAGGTAATGTTTCAGATCTCATGCCTTGGCGAAGAAAAGCCAAAGTGTGCTGCTTTGACTAGAAGCCACATGAAGACAAAACTCACTGTTTCAGAAGGAGGGTTTGGGCAAGCTGTTCTTCACAGAGGCTATACTGCACTAAAGAGATTTAATCAATACTGCATCCATAGTAATAGGGTATGTGCATTAAACCCCATTAATTTTATATGACAAATTATATGGTATACTACCCCATAAATTCATATACTCATATCAAGTACATGGATAATTATGTGAAAGAACCTGCAACCTGCAATATGAATGTTGTCCAGCCTCATGTGGAAGGACATTCTGCTTCACAGTGGGTTTGCAATCTGTTAGGACTCCAATTGGCTCTGAAGTGCTGGTTACTTAATAGAGTTTAACATTTGGGAAGGCAGGAACTGCAGCAGGAGATGACAGCACAAAGTTTGGCAGACAGGAAAATGAAACTCCAGGGTCAAAAATAAGGTAAAAATGGGATATACTAATGATCCTACTTTGTTAATCTGAAGTTGTCTCTTGCAAATACACCCTGAAAAGACTCAACCCTTTTCAGCATCTACAGCTTATCACCTAGAGAAGGTGGAATCCAAGACTTTCACCATTAGATAAATAATGGCTTTTTCACTGTCGTTTATGAGAACTCGGGAGTTTGGAATAACTCCTCAGGCACACTTTACTGAACATGGCAAAATGATAGGGAAAAAAGGTCACAAATCAGTCCTGGTAAAAGTAAAGCTGTTTCAGAGCACATAGGTTTGCGTGCTTTGCTGAGGGAACACCTCCTGCACAGACACCTGATTGAACCTCAAATTCCCTGACTTGGGAAAAAATTGTTGAATTGCATGTTTAGTGCTGTACACAACCTAAACCACTGGCCTCTGCTGAAAATACATTGGGAGCACTCATTTATTCTGCTTCTATTACCAAGAAAATTACTTGTTCAAACAAAACTGTTTGGTTCATGGGATAGTGATGGAATTAGTCCAGCTGGATATCTGTGCAGCAGGCAGCAGAATGCACCCCTTTTTAAAAAATGCAATGCAAAAAAGCTGGCAAGTGTCATGCACAAAGGCTATGAAAACACTGATTCAGGCAATCTCTTTGTTTTTTAAAATTTGCTTTGAGAGATCAACAACACAAGCAACCACAAGGCAGCCAAGCCCTTCTTGCCCCAGCCTCCTGCTGCCCTGGGAGGAAAGCCTGAGTATTTCTCCCAGAGCCTCCCAACACTGGTGGCCAGCCTTTCCTGCCCTCCTGATCACAAGGTCTTATTTCGCTAAAAGCAGGCACCAGGGGAGAGGAAAGAAAAAGCACGGGCATAATTAAAGCTCTCTAGAATTCAGCTACAGTACCAGAACCCTTGTGGATGTATAGAGGTGTACTCCAAAAGCAAATAACACATCAGAGGCTGAGCACAGGGCTTGGGTGATGGATACCAGCTGTTGCCACCACTGCACAAATATCAGAGGGCCAGAAGTCAAGATGACATTTGCACTGTTTGTAGACATCAATTAACACTGCAGCTTTCCCATGCAGGCACTGTGAAAGCCCTCTATCCATGTTTAGCTGGAAGATGCTCTGTGGAGACATTAAGGTTTATGTTCTCAGCCTCTGTTGAACAGGGCTTTGTACATTGCTACATTTAAATATAGCACACCTCTAAATGTGCACACTGAATGGTCAAAGCTCCACAGTTACTTGTACTGCCAGGCAGCTGCACAAAAGGAGGTACCCCAGCTCAGCTCCAGTGATTTAACTGGAGACAAGTCCTGGAGAAAGCAGTTTCTGGAGACAGCCCAGGGGGTCCTGAGCTTTGCTCTGAAGAGGAATGGTCTGCAAGGAGTGCTGCTCTTCAGAACTGCTCCTGCATCTGTCCCTGTGTGCAAGCAAATTGCAGCAAACCTAAATTCACTGATGACCTCGTGCCATAGACAAGCAATGCACCTGCTTGCTTTGCCTCAGAAGGCAAAGGAGAAAACAAACCAAATAACAACAAAATATTTAATACGGGGATCAAAAGTAAGAAAACAAAGCATTTGAAAAACTATTTTTTGGGGAGGAAACATGTATTGACTAAGCTGGGAAAGCCACTACCACATGTACCACAAATTCCAAGATCTTAGTGGGAACAAAAAGCAATGGACATTTCTAGGGAAACACAAACTCAGCTTTTTATATTTGTCTTTTTAAACAAGAAAAGACCACCACCATCCTGGATGTTATGAAATGGCTAAAAGTCATCAGGTTTTATATCTTGGGCCTGCCCTTCCTCCTACTGCTCATGGCAGGACATAGTGCATCTTCCTTCTGGCCATTGCAATCAAATGTGACTAAACTAAACAGATCAGTGACCTGCCAGCTGTTCTGGTTCTATATTATATGTGTAATTAAACCTAAAGAAGAGGCAAATTTTAAATTTACAACTGGAAGTAACACATAGTTCTACTTCTGAACTTGCTCTTTCTATTTTATTAATTGTACAAAGATATCTCTAAATGATTAAAAGAATCCTGAATAATAAGGAAATAAAGAAACCAACCAGCTCCAGGAACCTCTTCATGTGAAACCAGTCCTGACTGAATTAATCTAAATGATTTATTAGAACACTACAGATGCCACCCCTTCTGCTCCCAGGGAATTAAATAAAAAGAAATAAATACTAAAATTAATTTCATGTCGAACAGATTTGATCTACTAGCGGATTTTTAGGGAACAAAACTGTGATATTAGCCAAAAGTTTTCTACAGGACAGCTTTTACACTAGTGCTAGTGAAAAGGAGCAATAAAAACTATTATTTTCCTAAAGTTTGCTGAGACGAACTTAACTTATAGAGGTTCTTCACAGTTTTCTAGACTTTTCAGTAAGAAAGAAGCGATCCATTTCAGTAAGATAATTTCCATAGAGCAAATGCTTCAGAATGAACTAAAACTCACTGAGCTGTTGGTATCTTTTCTTGTTCATTTGGGCACTGGAAGAGCAGTAGCAAGCCAAGCAGATACAGCTGGTCCTCATTCCCTTGTGTCTACTGCAGGCATGTACCACTACCTTTGGCTGACTGAAATCAAACCCTCTCCTCTCCTTGCAATCTACTGACTTATCAAAACAACCCAAACAATCAGAAAACCCCAACCAATCAAAAAACCACACCCCAACAACAAACACAAACACACAAACAAACACACAAACAAAACCCCACCCCAGCTACAGCCTGGAAAATAGCCATTCAAATTCCACTATGATTTAATTGTAGGCTGAAAATAACAAGTATCTATCCTTCAAATGTGTGTAATTTTAGCCAACATGACTATATCTGAATCATCTTGAAATATGGGTTGACAGGACAAAAGAAGGTGCAGAAATAAGACTGTGTTATGGATACAGACCCATGCACTGTGTCAAAATGCAGATCACAGAAAATACTGGCTTACACACTCCTAGGAAAAATAATAAGGATTGAGAGGGCTAATTAATAACAAGGGTAGCTACAGCACAGGCACATGTTCAGCTGTGGATAACCACAAAGGAAAGGAAGGGGTCATAGTTAATGGGATACTTGAAAAGTTGCTGTCCACATTGGGGTAGTGCTAGACTACAAGGGAAAGAAGTTGGAATTTGTCTTTCCTTTCCTATTTTGCATCCAGTAAGGACAGCCCTAGAATTTGGACAACACCATTTCATCTCTGCTTCTCAAGTCTCTCAGCATACACTTCTGCCAGACATTGGCAGATACACTTGATCTCTGCCAACAATGAGACAGACTCATCCAGGCCACAGCCCAAATATAAGAAATCAGAATATTTCCTCCTCTCTTCCAACTCCATGTGCTTAAAAAGGGACTGGCCTAGATTTTGGCTTGCATGGTCACTGCTTTGAACTACGCTGGCAGCACTAAAAGGCTCTAAGGCTGATGCCATTGCAAGGTCTCCACACTGGAGAGCAAATCTCCAGTGACACCATGACTGTGCAGCATCTGCACTGCATTCCTCTTGGATGAGGAAGCGTGGATCCTTGCACTCTGCCAGCTCTTTTCTGCTGCACTGCATTCCTTCAAATATTATCAGATAAGCCTGAGCTGCAGCAATTTGTAGGACATCAACCTGCTACTCAGAGCATCAGGAGAGCTCACAGCTGTCACTGGTTGGGGAAGCACAGAGAGTAAAGTAATTTTTGTGCAGTCACCCCCCCAGAGCTGCACCATCCTGCCTGTGACCAATGTGTAGGATCCATAAATAGGGACTCCATAAAAACTGTTTCAGGATCTGGAAGGTGGCAGCAGTATGCCTTAGGAAAGTGGTTCTGTGATGCCTTGGAGAGACAGCTGGGGGAGGAAAGACAGGACTTGGTATTTCAACACCCTGGCATGTCTGAACTCCTGTGCAACGCTCGGAAATCTGAAGGACAGATTTACAATGAAGCAAACAAAGCTGCACTAAGATCTTCTGAACCTGGACTGCAATCTGTCCACACAGATTCTGGAAGAGCAGGAAAAGGTTTCAGCTCAGTACAGAATCATGTGGCTTGGCAGACACTGCAGAAACATTGTCTGGAAAAGTCTGGCAGAGCCAGAGGTTCTCAGTTCAGTTCCTAGACTGAAAACGACTGCTCTTCCTTCTGCTAGCGACTGATAACATCTTTAAGGCAATAACAACCATTTTTTTTCTTACTGAGGCAACAAATTAAAAACCAAATTATAAATTTCAGCTTCTGTTAAGTCTAGTACAGCAGCAACAGCAGCAGCAAACAAGAACAGCTCATTTTTTTTTGGACTACTAACAGGAAGTTCAAAAATTGCAGGTAGTCTAAGAAACAGGCTTTGGAAACCACTATTTTAGCTATCATTAGATCCCTGTATAGCATCTAACACATGGTCAGAGTTACCACAAGCTTCTGTTCAGCAGCATACTGTAGGAAACATGTTCCACTTAAGAAATATAATGCCACTTTGCATTATATACTTATTAACAATATAGTATTTACTTAATTTGTTGAGTATTAGTAGGTATATAATAATAAAGTAAACTTCAATTGAAGTGCAACAATGTCACATTTTCTCTCCTTACAGAACAAAGCATTCCTGAATGGAGGCAGTTTAATGCCTGACGATAACTCAGGAAGGGGAGTGATTTTTCTCTTTGCTGACTGTAACCTGCCATGACTATCAATATCAGAATGTGTTTATCTACACACAAATACAGCTATTATAATGTGTTTAGCTGTAGGTACACGTGTACATATGCAAGTAGTAAATTTATATAGTAAAGATCTGTGTGAAAAATACTTGATCCCTGACAAGTCCATAATGTGCTATAACATACACTTAAAGCACATCACAATATAGCACATATTACTCCAGCAACCTGGAGCACCTGGGGACTGCAGAACACGATAAATTTGAACTCCAGAATTTTCAAGTTCAAAATCACTGGTATGTGTTTTAATTGAAGTAAGCAAATTTAAGTAAATACAATTCCTCTCTGGAGGGGAGGGAGGGAGCAAGAAACCACATTTTACGTATGAGGAAACAGAAGATTATGAGAAATTCCTTTTCTGCCTGGGAACTGCATCTTTGTATTGTAACACAACATTAGCTCCCAAAATGAACTCAACCAGTTTGTGGAACATTTGGTACAGCAAACATGATGACAATAAACAACTTGCTTGAGATCACACAAAGCAAGTCAGCCATCCAGCTTCCTGAGTCCCATGACTCAGTCACGAAGCATAGATCTGCATGGCACACTTGCTCCAGATGACTGGCTCTGCTGACTGAACACCAAGATTAATTAGCCCATGATTACTGTGCAGACGTGCCTTCAACGGTTCCCAATCTTACAAACCCCCCAGAACCTAGTGCTACTGCCTTTTATTCAAAAGAGGGCTTTCATCTCAACAAAAAACAGCTTGGAAAGATCATGAGGTTTGAGTGTTTGTGAAGCATCAAATTTTCATAGCAATGACTACTATAATTTTGTGTTTCCTACCTTTTTTTTTGTTTCCAATTCCCTGTGTGATAGCTTCTGCAAACTGGCCAGTTCAGAGCTCTGCTATTTCCAGTGATGTTTTTACAGGATTTCTGAGAACTGTTCTTCACCTCTGCTTGCTGAGATGCCCAGGCTTTTCAGAAGTTTTCTGCTGAGGGCTGAGCTGAAGCAGAACCTGACATGCATTTTAGGTTCTACTTGTCTTTCATACTTCTCTCTTCCTCTACAGCTATCTCATCAAGCCATTTGTAAGTAATAATTGAAATTGCTTCGGAAAAGACTGAACTGTTGGAAGTGTAGTTGCCTGTTTAGGGCAGGAGGTAGGTGTAACCAATATTTCTTGCCGACACACCTCTCACCTGCTCCTTAGAGCTCCTTTTCAAATCCTCTGAACACCTTAGAGCGCTGCATGAACCACAGCAGTGCTAACAGCCAGTGAACAGTAGCACCCTTCTGGCCCTACACAGCCTCTGATCAAACAGAGAACATCAGCAATGCTGCTTAGTTCAAGCTCTCTGACAAATAAATAAATAAATACAGCAATAAATCTCCCATACAAAGAGGCTGCATCTCAAGTATGTGAGAGAAAGGAGCTAAGGACCCCTGAACGGACCAGTCTGCATGCTCAGACTGCTGCTGGGGCAGCTGAGCCCCAGGATACTTTATACCAGAACAGGTGGCCTTAGCACTTACTGCAGTGTTACTGGGGAGCTCTGGTGCTCCCCATGACTGAGAAGGGAGCCTGAGGGACTAAAGGAACACTGCAAATCCACAAATGCCTTGCAAATGGTAGGTGGCTTGAAATTAGACATTATGTTCCATTTGGTTAGGTATTTGCTATTTATGCTATTTTCTCTGGGGTAAAAGCAGGGGATGTGCTGCTTTTAAGGTCCTTTCCACAGAGCAATCAGGAGGCAGCTGCTGGAGCATAAAATTTGTTTACTCTGTGCTGAGCAAGCAGAACTTGCCTGTAAAAGCAAAGCACAGACTCCATATATCCAAATGATTTCAGCACAACACATCCTAAAGTGCAGAACTACGTACAAATAACCTTCTTACTTGGCCTTAAACCAGGTAATAGTTCATGCCTGTAGAAATACATGCTTCTTCTTCACTTCATCCTTTTCCTTCTCTCCTCTTCCTTCCTCATCCATCTCCCAACATACTTCCATTTCTGAATGATCTGTGTTGTACCTAAACTTTATCAGAACTGTATTATGAAGACAAGTTTTCTTTCAAAAGAATTATACCAGTTGCATGAGGAATTTTGGATGAAATGGCATCAACAGACTGTCACAATGCATCCAGTGAAATGAAGTTTTTAAAAATCTCCATTATCTTCCCCATGCTTTCAGTAAGATAATAGGATCTAAGTACTTGTTCAGGTTTTCGTCACTTTTATTGCATCTTAGGAAAAAAAAAAACCAAAATAAAATCAAATCCAGTAAGATGTCCATTGAAGACCTTTACAAACAGGATTAATAAAGCCTCCCTAAACAACTACAGTTACTTGTTTTTACAAAAGAGCCCCAAGTGTCCCTATGGAAACAGTGCAGAACATGGCTCAAGCAAGTAAAGCTGGCTGGGTAGCAGTTCTTCAGTAAAGATCTGGGGCTCAGAGTCTCAGATTTGGCTTTCCATGGGATTGCTGCTGGTCCAGTGAGAGGTGGAAGAAGGGGAATGAGCACGATCAGAGAGCTGGAGCCTCACCAGAGCAAACCAGCAGCACCTTTGCCCAAGGAAACCTCAGTTGCCAGTGCCAAGAAAAGTGCTGCCTGTCCAACATCCCCAACAGCCATGACAAGGGATATTGGGAACCAGTCACCTTGTGGGACATTTAATCTAAACTCATAGAAGATAGAATTTAAGATTTGAGACCCTAAGAAAATGTGTCTAATGAATTCAGGCTGCTGAAGCAACAGAAGATGAGAGCCTGGAGAGTCTCCCTCATTAAACATGATATAACCACAAAGAGTTCAGGCTTGAACTGAGGACTGAGACAGGTATTTGTATGTCTTGAGACACAAGGATGGACTAAAAGCTTTCAGGGTCCCTTCCAGCAATACTCCTTCTCAATAACTATTTCCTGAATTTAATCTGGGGTTTAACACTCAACCCATATATTTTGTTTTCTGGGAGATATAACCTACTGCAGTACTAACATCTGTTTAATGACTTGATTGGGCCACACACCTCTAATTTAGTTTCCTCACAGTGAAAATGGGAGTAGGGAACAAAAAAACCCTTAAAAACTGTATTTCTCTTCCTTGTAGAGCTAAAATTTCCATTCCCAGAGCCTAGAACATGGGTTAAATTAGAACAAATGACACCAATTTTAAGACTGGGAGGCTTCAAGCAGAAAAAAATCCCCAGCTAATTTCCTGAAAGACACAAAAGCTTCTTACTTTCTTGGAAATGGTAAGAGACAAATAGAAACTCCAAATCCCAGAATTTACTGAAGGCAACATTAAAGCAGCAAACAAGGGAGGATAGCAAAAATGTAATCTGTTTGCTAGGTCACACACGCATCTAACTCGCATCACTGCAGAGCACCACTGATTCTACAATTTAAAAATTGAACCCTGCATCAATGTAAACCTCTTTACTTAATTGTTCTTTTAAAACATTAACCTGAGGCAACGGTGACTCAAAGCTTGGCGGATAATGCAATAAAGAAATCAAATGAAAAAGGGATTTTTTTCCTACTTGTTAATCTTATTTAAATCTTAGCTGATCAAACCACTGGATGATGAAGTTTTGTATAATGCCACGCGTGTTAGCTTCCAGCTCCTGTTACATGCAATGGGTAAAACCATCAATTGCTCAGCCAATTTTGCAGCATTACAGGTAGCTGGGGAAAGCCTTTTAGATGATCTTGACTGCAGACAAAATTGGGGAAGGGGGGTCCTTTTTTTCCTCATGGGAATTATTACAAAACTCTTTCCTATTCACACCATTTTGCTAATTTTGTCTACATCAGATCCTGAAAAAAGGAATTTTTTTTCTTTGTTTGATAAATATATTAATTCCCAATTAAACTCCCATTTCAAGAACAAGGTCTTCACAACATAAAGACATAGACACCACGGCTTTGCACAGGTGCCATTTGTGAAGGCACACTTCACAGTGTTTTTTCTTCAGTTTCACAAAAAACTACACTACAATCTTCCCATATTATTTTAAGTGGGCACAATTATTGCATGGAAACTTTCCTTTTTAAAAAAACAGCAGCTATGAATTATACTTCAGTAAATTAATGGAAGAGATGCATATTAAGATGATCAGATAACACATTTGTCTACAGCACAGATCCCTTCTGCAATTATGTATTTTCACAGGAAAAGAAGCAGTAAACTTTCTGGAGGACTGAAATAGCACATCACTGAACCCAACTGCACTAAAACAAGCAGTTATTCTGGAAGAAAAAAGAACAAACAACATCAGTTTTTATAATCCAATAGGTTTTAAATGCTACAATTAAACAGGGTTGTTGCTGTTCCTGTTACCTACTAGATCTGGATGCATAACCCTACATCCCTTACTTTATTTAATGTAGAATGAGGAACATTGAACAATTATGAAGGACAAAAAATTACATCTGAAAGCAACAGATTTACTTTAATACTGGGTGAGTCATGATTCTTTCTGTATGTGCCTGTTCACTCAAGTGTTAAGTATTTTCTGAATTATAGAACACATAACCTAGCTTCAGCCCTTCTGGAAAGACAGGTACTAAATAATTTACTGGTTGAGTCATCCACCAAGCCACTTACACAAAGTAATCTGCTATCTTGAAGCTTTCAGCAGACTTTCAAACGAGCTCAAAGAATTACTTTAGATAAAACTCAGAAACACAGGGGAGCTGCAGAAGTATACTGAAAAAAGGTTACTCTATGGCTTATATTCTTTGAACAAGAAAACAAAATCAGGTTCAGCATTACATGTGTGTGGATAAAAGTCCATGCTACAGTGGACTTTCTTGTAAAGAAAGTCAAAGCATAGAGCAAAATTGAGCAGATTGTTTAGAAGGGCCTTCTAAGGAAAAACAGACTCAAGCACTCAGCTGGAGCTTGAGGGTGTGGATTGTCCTAAAACCTTTGGAGCTGCCAGAGAAGGATGACAGCAAGCTGTTGTATGATGGGTGGAGATGGGCTTCTGTCAGTGTGCTGAGGGAAGGGCTGCCTGAGGGAGCCCAAGGCAGGACAGAGGACTGGCAGCATCCCTGTGCAGTTCAGCAAACGCCAACACAGAGCGTGGCAGCCAGAGCACAACAAACCCCTGGAGCAATACAGGGAGCATGAATGTGTGTGTATATCGATATCTATACATCTATGAACATTACAAGGCTGTGGGAGAAGGTCATGCTGCTGTGGCAAGAGAATCCTAGCAAAGACAAATCTTGAGCAGGAAACCGATACCCTTAAAATGGAAAGAGTGAGGCAAGATATTCTTCCATCACCTAGCTCAGAGTCAAAATTGGTGTGTTCCGAATTTAGAAAGCAAATGCAAACACAAAAATGAGCAGTGATGACAAGTGACAATTAAGTGTAAGTAACAAAGGTGAGCGTGGCCAGAAAAAAGGCCTCCTTTAAAAATCCTAGAATGTAGAGGAGCTCTTTTCCCATGTTAATTGGATGTGCCTTTTTGTTTGCTTTGGAAACATATTTCATTGACAAACCCAATACAATCTTGTTATTCCCTATTCCTTGAAATTCATACAACTACAAGGAAAACTTTTTTTCAGGTCATACATCACCAGAACAAGTTTCAATTTATCCACTCACTTGATCATAAACATAACTGCATCTTTGTTATACCTGTAAATTCCTATATTCACTGAGGACACTAAAAAAGACCTACACAAGTGGGGACCCCCCCAGACATAAGTCCTGTCTCAAACAGAAGACATGACACCTGAGGCCCAGTGGAAGGCTACAGACCTCACCAGCTTCCAGTCCAAGAAGTGAACATTTGAAACTCTGTTTACATCTGATCCCTCCTTGAAAGAGGTGCAACTAGAAATCAAAAGAGAAACACAGCTCAATGTTTCATTAGATTAAAGTTCCTAGTAAAACATCTTGTTCTAGAACCAAATCAAAAAAACAGAGCAAGACAGGAGAACATCTAGAAACCTAAATAAGGAAGTGCAGGAGGAACTGTAGAGGTAAGTATGAAACTCAAGTAGCAGAAAAAAAGCCTGGAGAGATTTCCTGCTCCTTGATAGGTGCAGAACTGTAGGCAATTGCATTATCCATTAGAAAAAGTTTTAACATTGAGCACTAAATAAAGCAGAACACTGCCTAAATCTGTGAGGACAGAAAAAGCACCTCAGATCTACATGATCATAATGTCTTGGGAAAACACCAGACAGCTCTGTGAAATCAACTAAACACCTTACTGAGACAACAAACCTGGATATTTGTTTTTTGATATAGGTTATACGATATCAAATATAATAGAACAGAGTATTGGAAAGCTGTGTTTAAAAAAAAAGTAAAATCAAACAGACTTTCTACACTCAAGAATAGTACACTGGTCTTTGAATCTATCTTGCTCATAAAATAGGGCTCATTTAATTACAAGAGTCTGCATGTCAAGAATATTGTTACATGAACTCCGTATTTGCCATTTATGTAACTCCTGAAATGATAAAACCAAAATAAATACAAAGCCTTTAATTATGTGGGGCTGCCTGAACTAAGTCAGAGATTTTGGCCTCTGAGCTGTATTTTTCTTTTGGAAATTCCACTTATCTAAACTTACCAGCACTCTCAAGACAAATATCCAAAATTGTGATTTCACACGAAGACATGCATGTGGTTATACTTCTAAACTACTTACAAATTGTAAATTTAACCTTAATAACTAATCATGTCACACTGCATGTCCTTTAATTCATGTTAGCTCAAACATTTTGGTTATATAAAACTGCCTAATTATAACCCTGGGGAACCATTTGTAAAGATTTTTTTTCCCTTTTTTCTTTTTTTTTTTTTTTTTGAGAAATAAGCAAAAGGTAGCTGGAAGAAAAATCAAGAAATTGATGTGTTTTGAGACTGATTACTTACAGTGTGCTTTGGTACAGAATTTTCAGTATGAACAAACAGCTTCAATGCAGATGTTCAAGCACAGATAACATCAACAGCATGCTGGGTCAAGAGCTAGTCTCTAGACTAAGACAAAAGTACTAACCAGGTGAAAATTTTAGGCTTGTATGTGTGCTTGATTTGCACACAGTCCTTGCGAATCATGTACCAGGCTGCAAGCAGCATTCCCCATTCATTTCCCTTTAATGAAAAGGCAATACATCTGTCATTGAACTGTGCTATTAACAACTCCTTGCTGTGTACCTCAGTGGAAATACACTGAATTAAAGACTTTAAGACTCCCTCTTCACACTCACATTGCTTTTCCACAAACTGTAGGGTGACCACAAATACAAGTTTGTGTGAATGTGATACTGCTCGAATGAGACTAGATAAAAGCCAACAGGCTACACCATGTTTCTGTTTTCTCTAATGCAACTCAATATTCTTTCCTTACAGTCAGTGGGAGAAGTGCACCTCTTAAAAACTTTTTAGGTATGTAATCTAATCAGTGCTCCTTAGGCATGTAATCTAATCAGTGCTCCTTAATTATCCTTGACATATGTGTCAGTAAAATTCTGTAGGATGCTACTGTCATTACAGCCAGCAGAAGCATCTAGGAAGAAAATATGCAACCACTAGTCTTAAAACATGAATCCATTCCTTAGGCATCAGGATCACTAATTACTATGTTCTATGTTACATAGATCATTACTATGATCTTACTATGAGGATGTAAGATCAGAGCGACTGCCTATTGAGCAGAGACAAAAAACTTGCCATAATTCAGCAACAACATAAATAGTTGAAATACTACATACTTTAAACTCTTCAAATAGACTTGCATAAATTAAAACAAAGCAGAAGCCATCTCCTTATAATAATTCATGCTAAGGTTCATCAACTAACCAAACTGATACGGACCAGAAAAGAGGCCACAAGATTTTTAGATGACAGGTTGTCAGAGTGAATAGGTAGCTTACACAGGAATATGATGCTACTGAAAGCTAACCCTTGAAATGCATGTGTTAGTCTTGCATGTGACAAATTTCCAGGAGCATTTTTTGGGCACACTGTTCAAGTAAGAATTATTTTTTATATTTTAAAGAAAAACAACCTATGAATTCATAAAAGCTAATTTTGACAGATACTAGGTTGTTGGGGTTTTGCTTTTAGTTTTTTTTCAGCTAAGAAAGAGCACAATTTCAGCAGTATGAACCAGAGGAACAATACAAGTCAGTTGGAAAACCAATCTATGGTTATATCTACTTTCACAAGTAGTGAGTTTAATATGCATAGATTTCTGCAGCAAGACATTTGGTGCTGTTCACCTCATGTCCACACTGTACTTGTTTTGAGGACAGAAACTCTGGACCAGCTCCAGTCTGGTCCTGTGAGCATTTGGATTGCATTAGGTATGCTGCTGGAACTTACCTTCTGGTTGATTTTCTATTTAAAATAAACCTAGTTTGTTTCAAAAGACTGCTCCATGGATTGAGTCTTAAATGCTAAGCAGAGATTACAAGAAAACAGATTTCCAAAATGCAGTAAAATACTTATGTGGATACATACTCAACCAAAGGCCAGAACAAACTCAGTCCCAGGCATTTATATCCAGAACATTATTAAGTCTTCTTGCTCCCTCCTCATCAATATATTCCTTTTCCATAACATATTTTAGGCTGTCAATGCAATTTTTTTAGGTTTTTTTCAGTATGGTTTCCTATGTGTATGGGCCAGTATGTGGAATCCAGAGCAAGTCATTTCATATCAACTGCATGAATCTATTGCTATTGTGAAGTCTTGTGACAGAAGTAATAAAAAATAGCATTTTGATTTTTCCCCCTGATTTGTGTAAACTGTTTTTAGTAGTCCTGACTTATCCTATCAGAAGTTTATTAAATAATTAAAAATCCAAGGTACAATGTGTTACAGAACATTCATTTACAGATGGAAGAAGATTTTAAATCTTTCATATGAGAGAAAAAAATATTCAAGAGAAAGACAAGAATATTAGAAACAGCTGCTACGCATGTAATTATGGAATAAAGCATTTAACTTTGTTTTCTTCTTCATGTCTAACTGTGGTAAAAGTGTGTACCTGCTCACGGCAGAGGGGTTGGAACTGGATGATCTTTAACATCCCTTCCAAATAATTGTATGACATTGTGAATACAAAAACAACAGAAGAATTCTGAGATGATTTTTTAGTATTTCAATTTTGTATATGTAATAAACACTAAACACCTACTGTTTATTTAGAAATCAAACACCATTTGTGTTCCAAAAGATTCTTGAATTGTAGCCTCCAGAACCTGTGGAAACTTTTTTGTACTTTATTTTTCCTTTCAATTTAGTAAGAAAACTAAGGTACATAAAAATATTAGGTATCTTCTGCATGCTAGAAAATTAGCTGGTCAGCACTACAGAGCATGCTTTTAATTTTCTGTGACCTACATAGAAGGAAACTTAACATTTCAGCAAAAAAAGGAAGGTTGTCTAGCTGTGTCCTTCCCATTCCAGCCAATAACCATCATCAACTGCTCCACTACCACAAAGCAGGTAGCAGGGCAGACGCATTAGAAATCCTGTAACCAATTTTCTGTTTATTGCAATGAAGTTGTAGATTGCCTGCAAAACCGTGACATTCTTGAATTATCAACTGTTTCCAGCACAAATCCAAAGCGTAGCCTCATACTAGCTACTATGAAGAATATGAAATAGAGAAATGAACTTTCTTGTGTGAACCCATCCTGCGCTAGCACTCTCTCTCCTGACAGAAGACTCAGAAAGCCAGGACTTTAACACCTTTGCTACCAAACCCCTCATGCCTGGTGACAGCACGTGACGAGAATCGCTCCCAGCCTTCACACCAACGCTGCTGCAACTGCAATGCCACCGCCTCGGCTGAAGCTCTCTCTGTGCTCCAAAACTCATTCCCTAGCAAGCACAACCTCTAAGGAGTCCAGCTCATTTCCACCTCTGAGTTGCAGTGCCCAGGGCAGTTGCATCCCTGCAGATTGCCATGGACAGACTACAGAGCACAAGCCCAAAGTGAGACACTTTAGAGCCTGCTTTTCTCAGTTGTAGATGGTTCTTTTAAGAGGAGCTAAAGAAAGGCTACAGGAGTTCTCCTCACATCATAGATCATTCAGCCAAATTGCTTTAAGGTGGTCCCTTCATGTCCTTTCTGTAACTACACCTAAATACACACAGATAAGTTCCAGCAGCTGTTACCAGCTCTGGGTCTGAGGAGATTTAAATTACAGTTGGATTAAACTTAGTTCTGTTTTCCAGGTTTTCAGAAGTGGCAATGTAGCTGAAGTTGCAAAGTGCATAAAATACATCAAGATAACACTGTCATAAACATTTTCTTGCCAGTGGAACTGACTTTGTTATATATTGCAAAGTAAATACATCTCTGTGGAACAGATCTTTCCGGTTTTCAAACCACAAACTTTACCTAGCCTGTAGTCTTAATTCCAATTTGCACAATAGCCTCAGAAACTCAGACTGAATTCCAGGCTTCATGCTAAATTGGTGAGACTACTGCTTAGGAAAACACTTCACTAAAGGATGGGCAAATTTAATTAAGGCATCACCAAGAAACGCTAAACCATACTACACCATTCATTTTTCCAAGACAACAGTACTTCTGGTATGGAAATACAGAATGCTCAAAGGATTAACAGTATGAAAAATTCAAAATGCTAAAGCAATTGCCATTTTTATCATAGTCAATGTCCTTATATTCCTGTCCACTTCAAAGGAGCCAAGACTTCACCTGTTTTTATATTTACAGATGTGTCTTCAAAATAGAAATAGAAAAAGAAGTTAAGGGAGAGGAGATTGAGGGCAAACTAACTTACTAACTTCTCACATTTTCCTTACCATCTTCCTACAATCACTTTGTCTCAAAAGTCTGACCTTATTTTTTTTTCTAGAACGACTTTGAAGAAATTTCTAAAAAAACCAAACAAACAAACAAAAAAGAGTAATTGTTGTTTTGGGTTTTTTAAAAATATTGTTTGATCACTATTAACAGCTGTCCTCAGTTTCCCATGAGGCTTTTTTGTTTATACCCCCTCCCTTTCCCTCCACAGCTTACAGGTAATTCCTCTTTTCCTCCATGTCACCTGATAATCTCTGTTCTGCTTTCACTCTTTCTCCCTTTCATCTTCTTATTCCTGTCCTCTCTGACCTACCTTAGAAACAAAGTCCTATTTAATCTCCTCAGAACATCCAAAACTTGGTCTCCCCAACTTGTCTTGTTTGTGGTGAACTTTCAAATTGTATAGTTGAATGTTAACAGACAGCTGTCTTCCGGTGATAGAACTGAATTGCTGCAGCAACTCATAATTCATCTAGATATCCACAGGTTTAAATAGCTCACTTAATCTCATGAGCCTTTTGGAAGCCCGGGCAGTGCACTCAAACATCAAACTGCAACATCTTTGCAGGCAGGCAACCAAAATCAGGGAGCCCTGACCCAGATGAATCCTGAAAACTAGGACAGCTCTAATTTAAGTGAGCTACATCTACATGCAACTGCCTAAAACACATTTCATTCATATTTCAGGCCTAGGAGTATTTGAAACTGTGTTGAAGTATACTACCTCATTTCATGTCAGTCCCTAAAACAGGATCATTTGGGCAGAAACTGGCTTTTAAAACCAAGACTCAGAATGGCCCATGGTTGAACACACCATGTTCAGCTTCAGAGTACCACTGCTGATAAGGAGGGGAAGGGAGAGAAAGAATAATTCAACTAATACATGACAGTTCCCACATATAATTTAAACCAGAATATAACTGAAGTAAGGATGGGATTTCTCTACAACATTGCTGAGTTGTTCTTCAAACTGTATTGAATTTGGGAACTAAAAGACAAATAGAAGCTCAATTTTGTTGGTTCTCCAGTGAAGCTCCTTTGTTTAGGATTTTGAACATTAGCAACCATTTAGTTACTGTGAACTGTTATAATCACTGAATAGACTGAAAAAAAAAGGAAAAAATGTCCATTACCACAAGCTGGTCATCACATTTGTAAGACATGTCTCATAAATTTGTCTTACTCGTGTCTTATGTCTTTGGGTTTATGAGATCAGTTTGCTTCTTCTAGGAACATTGTCTAGGATGCACACAACTGCAAAAGAGCTAATCTTCCATCTGTAAGATTATTTTTAAGGAATGCAGAAATACATCTACCTGTATCATGAGTTCACAGGAAGGGACGAAAAGTTGCCAAAGGACGTACTATAATACGAAAATACAGTAACACCTGGACATTTAATACATTACTGTTTAACTGCTCTGAATATAAAACTCCTTTTAAGATAGAAATATCTTTCAGAAATCACAAAAATAAAGAGCCTTAACAAATTTTATGAAGCATTGTAATTCATTCTACAAGGAAGATTATATAGACAACTAGAAGGGGAAAATATTATTAAAAAAACCAAAGCAGAATATATATTTAAAATCAGATAGACTAACCAGTTTTTACACATTCAAAGATTTTAGGCTTTTAAGAAAAAAAATTTACTCTTCTGAAAATATCAATTTTTATTCTAGATTTATAAATCAAACATGGAAAGAGCTAATAAATAGTAGTATACTGTCACAGACAAAAAATTAGAAAAAACCCTGTGCAGTACTCACAAGGAGTGTAATTTTGGATCCTTAGTGTGCATGCTCAGTAATCATAGTTCAAAATAAAATATCAACAATCAAATCTGTAGAGAAGGTGATGGATAATTACTTTGCTGACTCATTCCAGAGATATACACAAGTTCCAACGAAGGGAGTGCCCAGAACTGAAGACAGATGTGATGGAGGTGAGGGGAAGCATCCAAAAACCCTGTTAGAGTTACCTTTTTGATCAACCTGCTGCTGAACCACTGACTTCTGTCAGTCAAAGGCTGCAATTACCGGTCCAGACGGGTTAGGACTTAGTTCCGAAGCCTTCCAGCAGATGTCCTCGCAAGGCAGGCATGTCTGGGAGGTTCAAGATGTCACCATTTAAGACAGACAGATGGGGAGGAAAAGACTTAAAATAGGGGTGATATAAATGTATAAACGAATTCAAAGTATTCAGTATATTCTCAAAAGCCAAATTTAAAAACATAGGCAGCACGTTTAGAAAAAAGGAGTGTCATCTGTTTCCACCAATGCTTCAGAATTCTTACACTTCCCATATAAACAAACCAGGAGGATCAAAAAATGATGGTGAAAAGCATGAGCAGAAGGCAAACAGCATAAAGACTCTAATCCTGTCCCCCTCCCTTCCCTTTCATGTTAAAACTGACACTAATTTTATTGTGCACAGAGCCTTCTTCACTACTCCCTAGTGGCAGTGACATACAAACATTGTCACGAAGCTGGTATTCTTGGAAACACAAAATCCATCTGCTATTTCAGGGAAACTTAAAAAGAACAATTTCCTTAAAATAATCATCCTCATCATGACTAGTACAAATGGAAAGTTTTGATACCACATTAAAAATATTTGACTTGCCCTTCAAAGTAGTGAGTAATCCACAGTTAACTACCACATCCACAGTTAACTACCCACAGACACCTATGAGAAAAGAGAATGATTCATCAAGTACTGGTCTACAAAATCAAAGCTGGGATTCTTTACCCAGGTCTATCAGACCAGTATCTCCAGCCCTCAATCCACTGCCTGCTTTACTGCAGATGTTCATGGCTTCATACCCAAGAAGCTGTGTTGGGGAAAGGTGAAATCAAGAAGATGAGTATCACTGGCGTCTTCAAGAGCAGACACAGAAATGCTGAAATTCACGGCTTACTGGGAGACCAGCCAACTGGGACATGTCTGTCACTACACCCTGGCTGGTGGAAAAGAACTCCAGACTGTCCCAGCTTCTGGAAAATACAGGGAAGGTGTTTTACAATAGCTGGGACAGACTTGTCTGCCAGAGCTTCTTCAGTGGCTCAAATAACTAGGACAGATTCGTCTGCCAGAGGTTCTTTGGTGGACCCATTGTGGCACTTACAGACAGAAAGCACTGCTATGTTCTACATACTGAATTAGGTCCAAGGTAACATCATCAGTTTTAGAAACAGACTGCTAATGAAAGCTTACAGGAGTAGGGATTTTGTCAGTATTTTGTCTTAATCTTCAATAGCATGGGTGAATGATTTTCTGCAGGCTGGTTGTTCTCAATTTCAACATCAAAAGTTAAAAGAAAAAAGATTTTTTAGCTTGGAGTCAGTGAATGACCATGGTCAACAATACAGAACTGTTACATTTCTTAACTGGCAAATGCTTTCATGCCATAGAAACATCACACAAAGCCCATTCTGTACATAATTTGTCCTACGAAAAGAATAATCCAGGTTCCACACCCTTAAAAGCTGGTAAATACAGTATTAAAGCCATTACAGTTTTTCAGCTTAACTAAGGTTCTCTTCAGCTGTCACAAAAAATACTTAAAAAATTCTCTTTAACCTTTTAGTTGTGCTTTACTTAAAGGAAGCAAAGAAAAAGCACAGAAGAATTCCATGAAATCAAAATTTCCATTTAAAATATCAAAGGACAAATACAAATGACGAATAATGGCCGGGAAAGCGCTACAGACTATTATTCATTTAAGATTACTTCACTAAGCTCTGTCTTTGTCTTGAATCTTAAGCCCCTCACCCTTCAGCCACACTGATTTACAGTGCAAGCAGAGGTTAATTCTACTGGTTCCAAATAAAGACCTCCTATGGGAACAAATACACAGCTCAAACAAAACCACAAAAAATGGTGAAGCAATCCTAATTGTAACCAGCTATTCCTCCATAGCTCTAGTTTTATCATATACATATACTCCAGTCAAATCTTTACAAACGATGTCAACAAGTAATGATTTCCCCTTCTTTTCCCCAAGAAAACTGTGCAAGGATAACTGTACACGTCCATGAAATAGAGGATGTCATTTTATTGGAGGTCCACAGGTAATTGTATCACATTAGGGAGTGGAAGAATCTTGTGGCATGGCACAACACAATACCTCACTTAAACACTTAGAAGGTTAAATGATATGCAACATGATCAAATCAGTAATTCATCATCTTCTAGGCACCACTGATTAATTTAAAATAAAATTTAATAAATTCAAAAAATATAGTCCATTAATTTGTTTGCTGTACTGTCTTTAAATGAAACAGCACTTTGAAAGTCACAAATAAAAAAGCAGCACTTTCTCTTAATACCAACACCACTGTAACACATACTGTAGCGTGGCATGCAAATCCACATCTGCAGTCTTTTGTTTTGTTTTGTATTAACAAATGGAATGGCAATTTTCTATCTCAAATATTGGTAGCATAACATGTAAGTGCAGATCATTCTGGCCACAGGTGTGGTAAGCCGTAACAAGTGTGTATTACAAGAGCATAGAACACAGAGCATGACACTTACATCCAAGAATCTCTCTCTTTTGTACTGTACATGGTGTTTGTTACAGGCTGACTTCCAACTTGCTGTACCCAAGCTTCAGGAAACGAATTATTGACCTTTTCTGGTTTTATTTAAAAGTAAAATGCAGTCATCCATCAAAGCACAACTGTTAACAACCTGGTCAAAAAAATGCCATAGCTCCATTGAAAAAAATAACTTGTCCTTTTAGTAGACTCCATTAAGTGATAAAGTTTCCATTACAGGCATGTTACGAAACCTTACAGTGGTACTGCAGCGTCATTCCCGTCAAGCACAGATTCGTATAGACACCAGGAAATGGTGTGATGTTCAGAAAAGCTGTTCAAACTGAGCTAAGCTTTACGAGGCCACGCACTGAGTCTTCATGCAACGAGTCCTGGCTGGCTAGACTCAGGACGTGCATCGTACGGCTGTGTGCAATAGGACTTCCACTTGGCAGCATCCCGGGGGGTGACGGAGCTTCTTCAGGAGTGAGAAACTGATGGCCTTCGTGCTCCTCTTTTAATGGTATGATGTCTGTCAAACCTGAATCTGATGTGAGATTAGGCATAGAAGATGGTGGTGTTGGTTGCCCTAGAGTCAGAGTTGCACAAGGCCCACTGATAGAAGTCTTTCCTGGTAAAGGGAGCTCTTCACTAGTTATGCTTGGCTCACTCTGTAGGAGGGGGGTGGCAGCAGCCTGCAAAACGAATTTAGTGCTCTGAATGCACTGATCTTGGTCACACTGTAGAATGGAAGGGTGTCAAAATCATATAAAAACAAAACAGAGAAAAAAAAAAGGGAGAATATGGATAAAAAGGTATGGAAAAGAATGGGATGTGAAGAGAAAAAAAGAAAGCCATTAGTACCATTCCATGGTTAGCCACCCAAACATCCCATTGCATGCTGCCCAGGAAAAAGAAAGAAAGGCATGCATAACTGAGCCAATGCTTTGGATTATTATCAAAGAAAATGATGATATACATTTACAGTGTTCATTTAAGGGTTCTTTAAAAAACACTAGGCAATTTTTTCCTTTTAACTGGTCTTCACATGTAGGAATTAACCTACCACAGAGGTTTTCCAAAACAAGAATTCTTTTGACAGAGATATCTTACACAGTTAGCAATAAAGCTCTATGAGTAGATTTTTTTCCCCTCACAACTTAATACATTATATATAAATTCTAGAGAATGTCCTACACTAAACTCCATACTCCAAGGATGTGTAGAAACCAGGCAGCACTGCAGATGCATCGAGATCAACCCTAATGATTTTTAGGCTGTTTCTTGATTAATCCTGACAATGTGACGAATCAAGGTACAAAACACAAGTTTTCTGGCAAGCACTGTCTCAATAATTATATAAATCCAGTTAAGCTCAGTGAGTGTTACCAAAAACTTTTTTTTTTTGGCTGTACACAATTCCTAAAAATAGTTTATACAAAATTACCCCTCATTCCTTGAGATGAAAAGAGTATGCATTTCAATAATGTCCAGCTAGCTAAGTGGGTAGTATACCTACTGCCAAATTAAGTTTCTTGAACATGAATTGGTGTGATTTTTGAGAGATCCTAAGGAAAAAATATTTAATTCATTGCCTGATCAGTTATAACATCACAGTTTTTCAAAATCTTCATTTGCCAAAGTACTGTTCTGCTGGGTAAGAAAAACACTAAGATCAGTGAATACAACTACAAATGCAATGAAGGATATTTGGAGGCAAGCAAGCAGAATAAAAGATGTATCCAGAGGCAAGACATCCTATTCATTGTTATTTCAAGTATTCTGTTAAAACATTATGTTCTGCTCTGTGACTGACTTCTTAGATTTTTATCAAATTACTACATATTACAGATCCATCATCTATTCAGATATTCCTAATCATAACCATTGCTACTAACATTACAGAAATTCTATAAAATGCCCATTTGAGTTTAAGAATTCACTGTGCCACACTCTCTGAAAACTTACGAAAAGACTTTTGCCTCCTTTACTGTATGATGAAAACCATTATTAACAATGCTTCCTCTGTTATTTTCAGGTTCTCCAATTTCACCACTGAATAGCTTAATGATGGATGCACACACCTAACATTCAGCAAGTGTGCAAGCAGACTACTTGGTCATAAGAGATAGGTAGTGTTTAAAACATCTAAGTGGTTTAGGACTCCCAGACCAATTACTTTTGACAGGCAGAAGCTCAATCCTTACTCAGGTACGTATTTCCAAGACTTCTGCTTTCAGAAAGATAAATGGACTGACCTCCTGTTACATAAATTGCGTTCATATAAATTGCAAGCAATCTTCCCCCCACAAAATGATGAACGGCCCCAGCCAAACAACTAAAGTGGTTCCCTATCATTTCAGAGGGATTACTCACAGGCTTAAAGCCATAACCTTGCTTAAGTACCTTACTAAGAAGAAAACTGTCAGCATCTTTTAAAGTCAAGCTTTCAATTAGTAATTCAGTGTGAATAACTCGTTCTTGATTAATATCCTGTTATTCACGCCAGCTTATTTAAATTAAAACTTCAACCAACCTTACTATGCAGACCTTAAAAATATGTTAACTGAATTTTCAAACTTCAAAAAGACCAACAAAACCTATTTTCTCTGAAAGGCAGTAGCCAAAGAACAAGTTAAATAACAAAAGAATGCTTCTAACCACTGGGGTACAGTGAAAACAAATGTTAGCAGCTGACTTACTGCTTTAGTGAACCTTCAGCTCTGAACCTTCAAAAGGAAATCATGAACGTGTTCCAGGCAATACAAGTACACAGCTTTGTATTAGCTGAAGATAATTTACTTGAACTCATTGTATACTCTGAATTCATTTTCTTCTTAAGGAACACTACTGCACTACAGTTAAATTAATATCAAAAAGATAAAGTAGCCTCATAAAGCTCCATTAAATAGTCTTATAAACTTCAGGTGTTAAATATCTCTTCATTTTCCATGCACTTGTCACTTCCCTAAAGCCTCTCCTTTCATTAGATAGATTTCAGCTTTTGTTTTTCTTGTCTGTTCAACAGTGATCAGCACAAAATCCTTAGGAAAATACAGGCTTGTAAAGAGCTTTCAAAAGGGAACTATTGCAGGGTTTAAACGCCAGAAAAAGTGTGTGTTCTATGAGGCTCTCAAAAACATCTGATAAAAGCAACACATAATATACAGGTAGACTATTCTTGAGTCTAAACAGCCAACACAAAACTAGAATAAGGAAATAATATTTGTTATAGGGTTGGCATGCTGGTTTTTTGTCGATTTCATTATTTCACTCTTGACTGAATGAAATTTAGGGCAGGAAGCCTTAGCTGCTACTAATCACATGAATTATCCAACACCAGAATTTCAAATGAAACAAAAAAGCCTATGACTGTAAAAAAGGAAACTGAGCATTAAAATCTAAATAACTAAAAATCTACTGCAAAAATTATTCCACCAGCATCTTCTTATTTCAGATATGCTGACTTTATTTTTCACTTAGAATTTCCACTGTTTCAGAGAAACAGCAGATTTTGAAGGCAGGACATGTTTAATAAGTTTTACAGGTACAGAAGTTCAACTAAATATATGCACAGAAATTTTTAGTTATCTGTTTATTTCCACATTAAAAGGCAGAAATTGAAGCAAATTGGACAAAAACTAGAATTCTGTGTTTCTTTCACAATAAATACAAACAACTAAGCAAAATTTTTTTTTCTGACGAAAATCTTTTTTCTAAGCTACACAGAAAATATGATAACATTGTTGTACATGGCAATATATTTTCACATTTCTAAATGTGATTATTTTGAAATAATCAGGATGATTTGCTTTAAATATTAAATAAACTTAGTTTAAAATTTTCTAAATGCTAATAACATTCAAGAGTTGTTTCAGTTCTCAGAAGATGGAAAAAGCAGGTTGAATAGTCTCACAATCTCTGAATGAAGTACAAACAATATGGAATTCAGAGAAGGTTTACAGTGGCATGAAGTTACAGGAAGGATGCTGAAATACTGTATTCTGGATACAGCAAATGGATAAAGAGTGGAGGGATAGAGATGTGTAACTGCTCCCAGCAGGTGTAGGATTTCACAATCAAAATCAGTGTGTTGTGGATATTGTGCAACAGCTGAGCCACAAGCCCCACCAAGTCAATGGCTCCACTATCAAGCAGTACAGTGGCAGCAGATGAGTAGATAGACATTCATGATGAGTAGATCTATGAAGGGAAACACTTCTGAAGCCAAACAGGAAGCTACACTTGGCCCAGAGACTTTACTTCAGATTGGAGACTGTTTGTTCTTATGGACTGAAAGTCTGAGAATGCTTAGAGCAACTTGGGTGCATTCCAGGGGCGTATCTTCTAAAACAAATCTAGTTCATGTGTTCCAACACTGCTCTGAGATGTGAATAAAAATGCAGTAAACATACACTATCAAAAGAATTGCTCCTAAAACATATCTCAACCCAAAGCAAATGCTGAAATTGATTTACTTGCATGTGCCCGTAACCCATTTTACCTGTGAAGTAAAATGCATTAAGGAAAAACCTCTCTCAACCGTGAATGTGGAAATGGTGACTTGGTGAGAGCCCTGAGTTCTGTTTTGGGCATCTGGGAAGTACATCAGTAAATATACAAAGAAACACACTCGCAAAACTCCCAGAAAAATGAGGTCGTGGTCCTTGCCAATTCTGTTATTGTCATGATAGAAATACTTACTCCTAATAATGCAAATATAAAAAGCAAAGGAAAAAGTACACGAGGATGGTCAGAGTTAATGCTCCCTGGGTCAGCTGGATCTGTTTCCAGATCAGTAACAGAAGTGAACTTAAGTGAACATGTGGGAGAGGACTTTCCTGCACTTATCACTAGTAATAAATGTTGTACATGCACTACAGTTCCTACAATTTTCAGCAGTACATATATGTAAAAAAACACTTTAAAGAATTTGCAGCCAGGAAAGGAAATGGAGAATTAGAAACAAGGGAATTTAGTACACACGGAACTACCTATACACTGAAGAAGAAATGCCTATGAATGCAGGAATATAAGGACATTTCTTAAAAACAAGGAAATAAACGTGTCCTGACACAGAGTCAAACCAAAGCAAAGTCTATCACTTTATAAGGCATTAGAGAATTCCCAGAGACATCATAGTAAATATAAACCAAACTAATTCCTCCAAAAAACTTCAAGGAGTGAGACAGATTCTGTGTTTTCCCCTAATGGATTACTAAAGAATAAAATACTCTATATCAAACCCCAAGAATCAACTGCAGCTTTAAGAAGAAATTAAGTACTACAGTGGTCCAGACCCAAGTAGTGGTAATTGATGGGTTTATGGGTAAATAAGAACTTTTTTCAGAACACAAAGAAAATAAGCTTTAAAATAAAAGAGAAAGAATAAATTGCAGAGAAAAATATTATTTCATAATGGGTGAGATACTGTGCTTCATACAAAAAATTCTTAGGAATAAGGAAAATACTTGGGTAATCAAACTGATTAGCTCATAAAAATAATCAGCAATAAAATGCAATAGGGAAATACTTTGGATATTACCAGATCTACAGATTATGAGTTCCAAGTGACTATGCTTTTCATGTGGATAAGGATATTAATAAGTTGGCTAATGAATTTACCAGACTAATTTCAAATTATATTGAAAAACAAATTAAAAACATTGGGAATGCACCAGGAAAATAATTGTATGTGCTTCCAGCCTTCATGGAAGTAAATACAGATTCAGCTTTTAGTAAAACAAGGTAGATACTATGGAGAGAACATGAGAAAAACCTCTTCTGTGAAGATCTAGAAAGAAACCAAAATCACAGTATAGGTCTATCAAGCACTGATTATAGCTACAACTCTGACTTTCTGAGATTGTGACAAACCGGGTCACCACCATGAGTATGGTAGATCCTGTACTAAATATTCAAAGTCTCAGAGGCAAAACTATTACACAAAAGCTATTAAATACAGAAAGAGTGCCCCACAAATGGTATCCTGAAAAAGAGATAATGTATTGCACTGAAAACCAGTGTCTGGCAACTTTACACTTAGCCTGATATTTATTTTGAACTTAACTGCAAAAATGAGGCTGTGCTAAAAGACTCATTAAAAGAAATGAAAAGAGAGTATTATACTAAGCAACCCACAGAGACTTAATGAGGGACAAGAGACTCGTTGGGTGAAACACAAGAATTCTATTTAGAAAGCCACAAGTCACTGACTCCTATAAAGAGCTGCTGAGGGAGCTGGGGCTGTTTAGCAGAGGAGACCTCATTGCTCTCTACAACTCCCTGAAAGGAGGTTTTAGCCAGGTGAGGGTTGGGCTCTTCTCCCAGGCAACTAGGACAGGACAAGAGGACATTATCTTTAGCTGCACCAGGGGAGGTTTAGGTTGGCCATTTGGAAGGAGTTCTTCACAAATGGAGTGATTGCACTATTGGAATAGGCTACCGAGGGAGGTGGTGGAGTCACTACCCCTGGAGGTGTTTAAGAAAGGACTGGATGTGGCACTGAGTGCCATGGTCTAGCTGACCAGGTGGTGTTTGGTCATAGGCTGGACTCGATCTCAAAGGTCTTTTTCAACCTAGCTGATTCTATAAAAGATTTGAGGGAAGAAAGGTAAGTGAAAGAGGGAAGGAATAAGAGAAGACAAGTGAGAGAGAATATGCTCATTTAAATCTTTATTTTTTCATCAATGATGAGGAGAGATATTTCAGCACACTGTGGATTAAGCAGGGTAACATCTAGACATGAAGACCTGATGTAATACATTCTGTAAGAAAATCAAGAGAGACACACCACAAAGGTGTATTGAAATGCAATTCAGACTTCTAGAAATTTATTTCTTGTAATCAAAAGCATTAAGCTTGCTAAAGTAGTATAAATATCTCTGATAATGTATAAATGGCCAAACTTCTGTGATTTGAAAAGTACTATGGTCTACAGCTATGATCTACAAATGCTCCTTTAAGTCAAGGAATTTCACTTTGTCTCTCTTTATCTGAAATCATAATAATACCAGTTTCAGTACCAGATATATCCCCTTCAACAGGGAAGGGAAAATAGTGTTGGAGAGATGGCTAAACGAAGCCGGTCTTTAACAGTGTACAAGGGAGAAATTTTAATGCTGATAGCCAGCAGTCCTTAGAAACCAATTGGTCTTGGATACAGACCAAGATAAAAGATGCCCTGAGAGAAATGGCATTAAAGTCTTTCAAAATATTTCTTCAAACCAAACAAGACATATTACATTTTTCAAGCTTTTTCTAAGAGGTCATTTTCAGGAGTGAAATCTGCACATTTCTGAGCAACTCTGATAACTGGTAAAGAACCCAGGCTTTTCCCAGCTCATGCAGATAGAAGCTCATTTCCCAGCTCATTCTAGGATATAAGAAGAAATTTTGAAGAATTTGTGGAATTAAGAGGTATTACACTCTAAAATTGTTACAGCTACCTGTTTGACTTAAAGTAATACCATAACAGATGTTTCGATTTCTAGAGACAAACTTAGTCAATTTTCTACCAAACTGGCAAAGATCTTCTCATTAATATCCAGGACTAATGATAGTATCTTGTGGTATTCACATTCTCTGAACAGAGAGAGACATGATTCTCTCTCCCAGGATTTTTCTGGGAAGTTGTGAGACGCAGTGAGAAAGCTCAGAGAAGGAAGAAAACAATTCTTATCTCTATTCGCTGCGCCTGTTGTTTGGCCCATGTGGAATGTGTTATGGAGATTGTTTACTGAAGAGTGATTTGTTAATTGGACACCAGTGATGGTTGTTTGGATTGATTGGCCAATTGGGTCAAAGCTGTGTTGTGACTGTCTGGAGACAGTCATGGGTTTTTCTTTAGTATCTTTTTAGTATGATATAGTTCTAATATAGTATAGTATTAATGTAATATAATTTAGCTTAATAAAAAATTTAGTCAGCCTTCTGCAACATGGAGTACAGAGTGCATTATTCCCCGCGGCGGGGGGGGGAGTCGCACTGCTTCGTAGTGTCTAAATTCTTGCAATGATAAAGACAATTTAATGCCATGGACACATTGTGGGTTTATGATCCTCACAAATAAGAAGCCTTGACAGGGTCAGAAAGTTTGGGTAACCCCTGAAAGACCTCAGCCCATTTCTAATGTTTCCTTTCTCTTTTTTTTTTTTTAAACTCCCTTTTCTCTCTTCAGAGTTATAATATTTTGAGTAAAATTTACATAGAGCATTACTTTGTTCTGCTCAACCGTACCTCAGAAGATTCAGACTTAATACCGTGTCTCTAATACATTTTCTTATTAAGGACACTAACAAATCTATTTAATTCTCAAAACATTAAGTAAAATCAGCTTAGGAACTACAGCAAAATTTTTATACGAGTTTATCAGTGACACTAAAACTAATCTGTCTGGGAAGAGTACGTCTTTTCTTCTTTTGTTCAAAAGAAAGGCTGAACTATGTCAGAAGGCCTCGTGGCTTCCTCTTTTTTGGCAGAGGGAGGGTATCCGTAACTCACGACTTCTTTGACAAAGTATTAGAACCCACACACTGTGAAGATATGTGGACAACAATTCAGAAATAGGCACATATGCAAGATGGTTGCCTTCAGAAAAAGATCTCTTTCCAATTATTCTCTTCTTCTTGGCACTGGAAATCCTATCTTCCATTATGATAGCCAATGCTAGCAGCAAAAAACCAAAGTAAATACTACTGGCACAGTTTCAAAGATGTTTAAAGAACTTTTGTTGTAACAATTCAGTTGCCATTTTTTGTTCAAGTTCAGTCCTCCTGCTCTTTCTTCAAAATATTTCTCCCCTAGAAACTCCTCTTTGTTCATCTTTGCTTTTTAAAGTAGTCTATGCAAAACCGCAGCGCACAAGCAAAGAAGGAAATAGAGTATGAAGAAAGTGCCACACAAAATAACAATTAGCTGGAAAATGACGAACCAGAGTAAGTCCACGATACTTGAATATTCCAGTTCAAAACACAGTAGGTGTCAATAGCAAAAGTCAAAATGCCAGTATATTCAATAAATCAACAGCGTAGAAAAGACTTTTTTTTTTAGAATCCATGAGCAGTAACTATTACACTGTGTGAAACGTACATTAAAAAGAGCCTTGGACTTTGGTTTTTTTCTTTACTGTTATTGAACAATGTATTCCACCCAGTGTGTCAGCTGTATCCAGTTAGTTATTACTTGATTAGTTCACATGAAAGTGGAGAAGAAAAACATTCACAGGAATCCTGATGAACAACACTATGGGATGATTCCTACCATGTTGCTCTGAGATTGTGTGGCCCCGTACATGGTAATGCCATTTGATGGTCCTGCTAATTGCGGTGTATCTGGCTGTATAAATCCTCTTCTGTCAATTAAGCTACAGAATAATGACAATAAAGGAAAAGTATTAGAGACATTGCTGATCAATAACTATCTCCTCTCAATAAAAAGAAATAAACCTTTCTATCGTACAACAGACCTTAATACCTCACCAATACCTTCTAATGTCCCCTTTTTAGTCAAATGAAGTACTAGACTTCATTTTCTACTCATCAGTAAGGTACTTGTTCCTTGTGATACTGCCTCTCACACACACTGCTACTTTTTTTGATTTTTATCACATAGACTTAGAAGCTCACCAGCAGATACCACAAAATCAAAGAATTCTAAACCACAGGTGAAAAAACAAATGACAAAACTCACTTAGGCACTTTGATTCAGTATCTCTTTTAAAGGTTCTTTTTTTTTACCGGCTTCCACATCTAAATTGAAACGAATTAATCACAAAATTTAGCAATAATGAAGAAAAGTTCATCTTTCTTTTTGACAGACAACTTAACTTGCCAGGTGTTTCATGACAGCTACTTAACACCGCTTATAGTGTTCCACTTTGCTTATCAAAGTGACATGCTCATAAAATTTCTTATTTCAAAGAAAATGCTCTGTGGAGAAATTACTAAATGTAAGCAAAAAAAAAAATCTGTGTAAAATTATAAACTAATTATGCAGAATGAAATAATCCAACCTGGTTAAAGATTAAAGATGCCTAAAGAAGTCATATAATTTGTTGCACCAGAATACTGGTTAGACCTATGCTGACAGGCAAGGATCAAATTAAGATTTGAAAGTAACTGTTGAGGACATGTAAAATACATTCTGAATTTGCTAGCATACGTTTAAAAATTATAAATGATCTTTAAAATAAGTGAGAAAAGTTTTGATTATTTACAAATCCTCTGTTCACCTGCATTCCATGTTCAAAGGCACTTGAACATTTTGAATTTTGAGCTGAAATTACTGGTAAGCCACTTTTCCAGAATTTAAGGAAAAAACTTAATATTTAGTGACTTGGGACATAGCTGAGATTAAAAGTAAAAGAAGCAAGCTTATAATTTACATGTTACAGTCAGTAAATTTTTCCCTGTGGTCACAAAATACCTCCTTGCAGAACCTCTATATATACATGCCAATGTCTGAATAAGTTATGTTGCTACATGAAATATAGGAAAAAATGTACAAACACTCCTAAAACACATGAGCCAATGCCAGTCTTGTCCAACTGTGTGTTGCTACTTTTATCAGCCTAATATACTATTTCATATACTGAGAAACATGATGTAGTTTTAATAAAGATTTCCATTTGGAGTCAAAAGAATTTGAAGTGTGGCATTGAGCTTTTATGTCACATACCTTTATCAAAAGCAAAATTTCAATATTAAAAGGTTGGCTTCAGGCAGCATCTATACAGGCAGGAAGCAGAGACAAAGCTATACACTCTCATCAGGGGTAACCCTGGATGTGGAAATCTCTATTACGTTGTTTCCTCTTTAGGAAAATATGTCCTGTTAAAACTCTGACTGCTTGTAGAAGAACCACCTCTGACATTCCTGACAGCAAACCCAGAAATCTCGCTCCAATTAAACACCTGAGACTCTGGACTATAAAGTAATTTACTTTCTTTCTTCTTGTTCAGATTCATAACTTCGCAATTCCAGGCAAAGCAAAACATACCAACCAAGGAGCAGGCCACAAAATTATCTACAAGTTTTTCTGCCCCTCTCTACACTGAAACTGGCCTCTACTTTGTATGTAGTACATGAACTGCCTAAACACTAAGCACTGGAATAAGAAAAGAATTAAGTTTTTCTGGCTGCCAGTTTTATTTCTCTAGTCTCAGCTCTGTACATTTTCTTCAAGCTGAAAAAACATCCCCATCCTCAAATATTTATATATTTCAGACTTCCAAAGGTGAAAATGTATTCAGCAAAACATAATCCATTACACGTTCTTTGGAATTGCTTTGGTGTAAGACCACCAAAATCAGTTTAATGTATATATGTTAACAGTATTCAATTAAAAAAAAAAGCCAACTGTCCATTTAAATACAACATTTCACAATTAAAAGACAAAAATCAACAATTATCAAGCTAGGTGTAGATTTAAAGTTCCTCAACTCTCCTCAACTCATGTCACATTTGTTAGGTATGTAAAAGTTGCATAAACTTCCAGGTTGACCTTCGTGCCACAGCTAACTACTAGAAATTTTTTCTTGCTATAAGCTATTAACTGCAGTAGTGAAAGTTCAAATAACAAACAAGCTTATTTCCATTTCAGATGTAATTTTACAAGATTTGATCTCCAACTCAGTTTAAACACAATTTACCAACTTATTTCTTTAACCACTGAAAAAAAACTTAAAGCTTCTAATGGACACTAATCCAAAACTTTCATTTTGTTGAGTAAACTCAAATAATCAAAAAGAATATTTTTTCATTAATAATCACATGGCTTCATTTATGCTAACAATACTTTTGATACTCTTACCTTGGAGAGAGGGGCCCACAGAGAGCAGCACAGCAATTAGTAAAGATGTTGCCATAACTGTAGGGATTATAGTTTTCTTTACCTCTTTTATTTGACCATGATCCTTTAATCTGAAGAGATATGAACAACATGCATCACATGTAATACAATACAGAAAATGGCTGTGAGAAATTGAGGTTGAAACATGTTACTTGCAGAAGAGATCAAAGAAAATCCATAATGACACTTTCCAAACAATTTAAGAGTTCTGGGTTTTAATGAAGGCTGGACCCTACAAGCAAATGCTTTAACTCCATAGACGTAGACAACCCACAATCTCAAGAGATCAATATACTCGAAACAGGAATTTCAGCATCTAAACATAATGGTCCAAGTTCAATTTTACAAATATTATAGCATGTTTTACAGAAGAGGCTCAATTGCAAAATATGATTAAAGCCAGCAATTGAGCACTTCTTTTTTTACTCTTTGGTAAGTTTTCAAGTTGTGCAATATCACACAACATTATCTTCCCTAAAGTTCACAAAAGGTTCCAAAATATCATAAAGCAAATGCAGTCACTGCTACCTTTTACTGCATATTACGTTTTCCCTTAGCTAGTTTGCTTTTCTGTTTGTGAGATACTAGAGAGTCTGAGTAAAATGCCTTGCTGTATTCAGTTGGGAATTTAGGTTTTAAATTAAATTACTGAACAATTTACTTGATATTCAGACAGCTTCCACTGCTGCAGTTCCCTGCTATCTATCTTTCAACAATCCAGAAGAGACTTTTATTTGAGGGAAGAGGGTGGAAGCACACTAAGTCCATCTAGAGAGACAACCTTGGTGTAAACCTAATGACCGAGGAATAACCGAGTACCTCATCTGTCTTATTAACAAGGTAGATTTCTTCCATGTCAGGCTACTTGCTCTGATACTTGATGTTGAAGCACAATTAATTTTGACCCTTCCTGGAAAGTGTTTTTCTGGTTGATAGATATTTACTGTAAAATTTATAATTTTAACTGTGACCTTAAACAATAACAAAACATATTTGACAATACTAAAGATGCTACTTTTATATCTACCAGATACCTATGAAAAAGGTACAATAAGAAATTACAATAAAATAACTTAAACCTGCAGTGCTTTGTTAGATCACTTATTAAATTTCCAAAAGCTCTCTATACCATCAGCTCCCTAGTTAATTTTATATATTCCTTTCATTCATTACACATTTCTCCTTTTACTTAGGGAAGGACACAGGAAGACTCCACACACAGTTAAGCATAATTCAGCACCAAAACAAAGGAATCCTATATGTGAAATAGACAGCTGTAGAAATGAGAAAGTTGATCTTTAAATTAATTATATACTCCTTGTCAGAGGTTTTGGACCTCAGAATGGCAAAAAAAGTTTCAGAGATAAGCTAAAATAAAGGATGAAATTTTTGTTTCGAGAATCCAAGACAGCGTTCAAGTTTCACAGTAAGTAATTTTTGAATTAAAGAATATTTACCACTCCCAGTGAAAAGGAGATATTGAAAAGTACTTACTAATTTCCTACTGTGTAAAATATACTTGTTTGTCTCCTCCCTCCTGTATTTTCCTATTTCAAGATACTACATGTGTAAACCATAATGGACATACTACGTATATAACAAGCACATCTTCAAACCACAACAAATACAGTCAAAAAGATTTCATCTGATCTTTTGAATCAAGCAGGACCATATTACTTTCCTTCTTTCTTATTGAGGTATTCACAAAATTATGCAGACATATCTGACTTAAGAAAAACTTCCTCATTACTATTTAGAAATACATATGTAGAAATATACTGCAAACTTACATCTTCATTTGTTGTTTGATTGGAGCTGATCAAATATGTATGAAAACCTGAGAGGCCAACAATGGACCATACTGAGAAAAAACACACCACAGCTTCCAGCACAGTAATTAAAAGTCAAGGAAATATATGCAAATGGGAAAAAAAATCCAGTAACAAGTAGTTAAAATCACAAAATACAGGGTAGTCCTCAAGTCCTTTGAGATCTCTGAGTACCTCAAAAGGGTCAGCAAAAAATAAACTCTAGGCATCTGCCTAGCCCAGACACAGCACCACCCCTGCCAAACACTGGAGGAGTGTGTGTCCAGCCAGCAGACTGTTGGCATGAGGCGCAATGCCCAGGGCTGCACACCCCAGGTACATGGGTGGGAGCTCGCAGGGCACTGTCACGTGTGACTTACAGGGAACAGCACAGGGACATGCTCAGCACGAGCATCCTCACCTCCAAGGGAGCAGCAAAGGTGTGCATGGATTGGTATACTAGGAAAAACAGTTAGCACTCAACATTGCATACTTACTACAGTTTATATAATTCTTTTAACTCTAAAGGAGTCGTTATCTCATAACTAACACACTAAAGTTGCTTCTAAACTTTATAGAATCAAGCATAAAGAGGTACTTTCCAAACTTTCTGTAGAAGGCTTTCTTCTATAGCTTTTTATTTATTTACACAAAACAGCCATGAACTCAGAATACATCTGCTTTGAGAATCCTATTTTCTATAATACTTCAATATTTTTGGGATTTTTTTTAAGGGAACACAATTCAACAGAAGAAAAGGCTTTGGTTCCTAGAAAAATACATAAAATTCATTACTAGGAACAAAATTATGAGAAAAGAATAGGATAAAAATAACCTGTATATTAAACATATCAACCTTTAGTGAAGTCAGTTTCCAAGACAACGTCAACTCAAAATTTTCCAGAACAAGTACACAGCCTTAGAACACAGAAAATATACCCTTATCACTGAACCTCTCAATAGAAGAAAAATATGACAGCTCCTCACTATTACACAGAGACACGGCATGGATGGACATAAATACTTGCAATAAAAAGTCCTAACATTAGTTAAAAATGAAGAGTTTTGTATTGCAGGGCTGCTCACTCGTAATGAACTGCGAGATACCTGAAGTGTCTGTATAATCCTCCCTAGAACCTATTTCAATCAGAGTGGTTTTAAAGTCAGAAAAAAGCCACTTGCATTCTGAGCAGATCTGCTCCAAAAGCAGCAGGATGATCAAAGTGCACTGCTGAGCAGCAGGTTCACTACTCTCTGCCTCTCATTTCCTCCTCAGGCTGTGTGAAGTCAAACCAACACAAGACAGGAACTCTGACTCTCTGCAACAGCCACAGCTAAAGTAAGGAGTACGAGGGATAATGGGTAAGGAAACAGACTCTTGGCAGAGGGTTCCAAAATGTGTAAAAGAAGGAAACAGCACAAAATATCATGCACAATACAAACTGAGCTTTGAAAGAGTAGAAATAGTAAGGAAGGCTGCAGATGAGCACTGCTGGGTAGAATCTACACACCAGGAGGAAGATTCACCAGGTCAGAAAAGAAGAACCTTAGAGGGAAAAGAGCTCCCTGTAACCTGAACATATCACCAACAGGATGTTCCTCATCACAATTACACTCAAAAGGGTACTGAAAAGTGCGTTTTTCCCTCCATGTCATAATTCCTACTGGGATTCAAAAAAAAAAAAAAAAAAAAAGGGAATGCCTTTCAGTTCAAGACCTCTTTCAGTTCCCCATAGGAAGGGACATTTTCAGTTCCCCACACAATGATCAAAAAACAGCTCGAGAACAGCAGAGGTAGTTTACATCAAATTAACTAGAATCCACTAATTCAACCTAAGTCTATTATCTGTAAAACAAACACAAAAAAGCAATGTATTCTCAGCAAAGTATAACCTTGTAACATATTATGGTATAGTATCTTACTAGCATCATACAATATAATTTTTCCTTAGTATCTCACACAGGGCTGTTAGCAAGATTTAAATGGCCATATTCTCTGTGCCTGAATCGACTGGCTCCAAAGTAGCATTCCCAATACTATTTGGACAATTTAATTTTTTACTGTTATTAATTGTAACCAAGCTTTTAAATTGTCCAACATATCACTATCAAGCCAGGCATTTCTGCAAGATGTGCTATTAAGCCTTTTAAAGCAGCATACCGCTGGAAAAAAATCATGAATTCCAGGCCATTGTTCCTGTACAAAAATCCTCAAATGCATAAGCAATTCTCTTTTGATTTAAAGAAAACTGAAAGCTATTCTCAGTTTGAAGATAGTTTGAAAGAATTCTCTTTTGTAAGAATTGACTGTAATTGTTTTAATTGGAAGCTACTGTTGTGCTATTTAGAACTGTTTGTTTGTGCTTTTTAAAATTATTTGTGCAGAAAAATCTGAACATGGCTTTAAAAAGGGAGTTTACAGCTCAGTGATTCTACCTGATGAAGACAAGCACCCAAAAAAAGTATCTGCAGAATTTGACAACTGGGAAAATTACCTGGAAAGAGGTCTCTATGCACAACTATGAATGACACTTTTTTCTTCCTACCTTTGTGTGCAAAAGCAAACTGTGTGAGGCACAATGGACAAATGGGAAAGAATTCTTTTTATAGTGTCTTTGTGAGAGGTGAAAACTGTTTATTCAGACAGGAACCATTCAAAACATATACATAAGCAATGGGAAGCTTACTGTCTATACAGAAACTAAGCAGTGGTTTCATCAGTTTCCCATTTTTTAAATTATGTTAGCTGCCTTCTGGCTCCATTCTCACTGAGTAGAAAATCTACAGAAGGCTCCCATGAAGTGATAGAAAGGGCATGGAGCATTTCAGAATAGAACCACAGAATGGCTTGTGTTGGAAGGGACCTTAAAGGTAATACAGTTCCAACCCCTCTGCCATGGGTAGGGACATCTTCCACTAGACCAGGTTGCTCAGAGCCCCATTCAGCCTGCCTGGGAACATTTCCAGAGATGGGGCATCGGCCAAATCTCTGGAAAACCTGTTCATGTGTCTCACCACTCTCATTGCAGAAACTCTGTTATGGCAAATCTACACCTGCTCTCTTTCAGCTTAAAACCTTATTCTGTCATTACAGGCTCCGCTAAGAAGTCTCTCTGTTTCTCTTATGAGACTTCTTTATATACTGACAGACCACAATGAGATCTCCCCAGAGCCTTGTCTTTTCCAGGCTGAACAACAACTGTAGGCCCTGTGTATGCAATTTACACACTGCTATGTAACTTAATGCAAGTTGCTATTTGAAAATGACTTCCCTAAAAACATAAAGAATAGTTTCAGAAATTGAGTTCTTCAAGGAAAGCATGTTGTTTCTGTTCCAAAATCTACTTTTTCTATCCCAAAAATAATCAGCCATTTTGGATACCTTCAATTGTAAAAGCAGAACAATTTTTGAATCTTTTTAGTGAAACCACAGCATGTGTATAATGCAAAATGTGTTTATGAATTCCACCAAAAAATATGAAGCATATTTAATGGACTTGGAAACTACAGATCTTTTCAAGAGTACTGCTCTGCAAAACATGAAGAATAAAAACCACTCCAGGCTATAGTCTCTTTCCTACCTCCAACATGTGGCAAGAAATCCTATTGTGTAGGAAGTGATGAAATCATTAACTGATAAAGTCTAAAAGCACACATTCAACAATAGCAAGGAAACAAGCAAAACCATCTCAGATGTTTTTTGCAACAAAATCTACAATATATTTCAGTGAAAGGATATCTTGCAGGACTGTCCTTCAGAGCATTGAGGAACCCTGTTTGTTGAGAACCTGTAGAAATAGAACCCGAAATTACCAGCCATGTAAGAAACTGGACTATGGGCTGTTTTTACTATAGTTAAAATAATTAACATTTGAAGATAACCAAATAATCATAGAACAGATTTACTAATATGAATCTGAGAATATGTTGCTCAGCAGCAACAACACCAAAAAAGCCCTTGAGCAACTTATCAGGTTTAGTATCTGCAGGATATTTTCTCAGTCATACCAAATTGATGCACACATACTTTCCCATGAACAAGATTTCTGATTACCCTTGTTCTTTTCAGACCTAATATGGAAACAAAAATTATAACCTCCTGTTTAGTTTTCAAATATAATTTGTCAAAGTAACTTTTTTACTTGGAAAATTTATTCTACAAACTCAGATTCCAACTTTTTTTGTTTTAGACGTAAAGCTCTCTTATTTATAATTCTGCTCCTACTGCACCTACACAGAAGATTTTTCTCATAGGTTACTATTGCCTCTGGGCAAATAAAATACAATCTAGTCGCTGAAAACAGCTCAAAAGAAGCATGAGCCCGTCAACTAGAAACGTAGAAGCACGCAAAGTAAAAAAGCACTTGGGTTCCATAACCACGAGATATTAATCAATTAGGGTGACTTCACAATTTGTTGATTGCAACAAGTGAATTTGTTGTAGAAACTGACTTAATGTGACATAGCTACAGGCACACAGTTTGAACTTTACCATATAACATAAATGATTTAAATGCATCAGGCTGAAAGTTTTCCCCAGAGCAAAAATTTTCCACTTAGCTAAATTAATCTGAAGATCTGTATGGAGAGAAGAATCTTGTCTTGACAAGAATAAAGAAATATATGTATAATTCTCTAGACCTAACTGGTCAATTTTACTGTTTATTTTTACAAGTGGGAAGTTACTTACCCTGTATTTCTGAGCCTTTTCAGACTCTAATAATTGGTTCTTAGTCTCAAGGTACAAGACTAATAGAACTTTCCCTGTCTTCTTACTATTTTTAGCATCCTTAATGGCAATGGCAGCAGATAAGTGTGATTTCTATACCCTACTGCTGGTTACACTCTTCCAAGCAGTGCCCAAAACATCAGAAGGGGAAGGCTGTTCACTGCAACAAACAGGTGAAATACTGATGCCTCAAAGAGAGATGAGTAACTGTAAAGACAGATACTACTACTGGAAATGTGTTCAACTTGGGGAGAGAGAAGAAAATCTTGTAAGACAGTACCTCTAGTAACTGATTTACAAATTAGTTTTATTATCTTCAGTAATGTTATGTGCACATATTCTTAAACCGAGAAAGAACAAATTTCCAATGTATGGCTCAGAAGGCCATAGAAAACAGAAAGATGTATCACCCCTTAGGCCCACCAAAATCTGTAAAATGCCAGCTTGCAAGATGCATTATAAAAAATACACAAACTTTAAAAATTTGTCTAAATCAAGAGGCATTAAAATAATTTTTTCAGGACTTATGTATGACTTTGAAATATTGTCATAGTCTGAGGAAGGAAGGAAGGCCATAGTCTGAGGTCTAAAAGCCAGGACTTCCTTCAGTCACGCTAACAAAAAGCAATCTATGCCAAGAGCAAAGGTTCAGATTCAGTAACTGAGAATCCTGCTTAACAACTAGCATCAGCTAAAGAACTGAAGAGCTACAAACCAGAACACAAATTGTTGAGTGGCAATTATTAGAAAGGCAGACAGGTGGACTTCTAGAGGTATGGTAGGCACAAAGAGAGTGGAGTGGTAAGAAAACCTTATTTGTAAAGAACTCTGTTTTGGATACTGCCAAGATTACAGCAGACAAATTTGAAAGCTGGGCTTGAAGCTCCAGTATATCAACTAAACATTAAGGAACTAATCACATTTCATACCTGCTCCCATTGCCTTTGAGGACTGACTGATCTTTAGAGCTTAAGGATACTTCTTCTTGTCTCCTTCTAGGTAGATGAACCTCCATGGCAAGAATATTTTGCAGTTGACAGGCAATTCAGCATTTAACATTTACTATATGTAATCTTTAACACCTACACAATGCTCAAGTGCTTCTCAACCACACAGAGGCACAATTAATTACTCTTTGTCTAAATCACACTCAAGAGTTAGGTTTGGACACTGTAAGTTTAAAACCCACTAGATAAACCTATTAACATACATAACATGAAATACTGACATTATACTGATAACTCATATACTGAAAACTAAAGGAAAAGCAATGAAATCCTTGTGAAACGAAGGTAGGTTAGTGTCAAAAACAGCTTTACGTTGTCAGACTAGGAATGTTTTCAACTACTGAACACTAGCAAAGATTGCAGAAAAAACCGATGTGTCTTTCTTCTTAAATCTAAAAGGTGTGCATGCATATGCTCATGTATGCCCAGATAAATAACGAGCACTTTATTAATGGCAAGTGTTCTTCTTCCAATAATTTTCCTTTCTTAAACAATATATACATCTGATCTCTGCTTTTTTCAACTGGTATTAGAAATGCTGTATCTGGTAGTGTAAACAAGTTGTTCATTCAGACTCCCTCAAAATTATATATCCCAGTTCTAGCCTATGAACTAGACTTCTGAGCTATAGGAGGGCCTCTCAGTGCTTGCATCATAGTTTTGCAAAGAACAAGTAAGAGCAGGAATTCTGCTCTTTAAACACAACTTTTCCCTGCATGTTGTAAACAACTTCGGAAATTGAGCACAATCTGACATATTTTTTCCAGTAAAACATTCTCTGAATATTACCAAGTTAGCTTTATAAATGTGTTATATACTGAAATTATTATTTCTATCAGGTTTCTGTTGCAATACAGAATACAAAGGAATAAACAGATCACATTTTCAAACTGGTTAAAGAAACACTCTTTAAGGCAATATCCTACATAATAAGTGAAAAATATAGAACGCTCTTCCAGCGATAATGGGTTAAAAAACCCAACATACAAAAGGTGTTTAAAGACAAGTCATGTAACCTGTCACCATAAATGTTACCATCATTATCATATAGGAGCCAGCAAAATTAGTTAGGGGTATGGAAACAAAAGACAGTACCCAAAAGAGTTTTGACCTCAAACACAACCCAGAATACAAATAAAAATTAGTCTCAAGCTCATTAATATTTCTGATTCATATGACTCTATTATGAATTCGTTATTCTCAGAATGTGTATGCAAATGAAAAAAAGGTGTTAAAAATAGGGTTGAGAATGGTGCAAAGCTAAACAGCAAACTACAAAAAGTATAGCTCCAATCTATTTTCTAGTAATTTACCTCTTTGTCTGGATGGCAAGTGACCCATGCTTACAGTAAAAAAGCACATGGAAGTTCTTTAGGTAAATGATATTACCTGTATACTTGAACATACAGTATATGCGATGCTTTTCCAATTAATTACCCATAAAAGGACAAAAAAAGGAGATTAAAAAAAAAAAATTAAGACTGCATTAAGGTAAAGCCAGTGCCAGGCCAATGACTACTATGAGCAGTCCCTACTATAGACCAGAATGGGACTCACTGGGGATTGTGAAGCTTCAGAGAAAAGGCAAATAAACAAATAAACAAATAAATAAATAAATAAACCCTGAATGATCAAAATATTAACTTAAAAAACTCAAGCAAATGGCTACATACGTAATCTGATTTCACCAGCATACTTACGAAGGATGACGTGGGTGATAACGAATGCAAATATAAAGACTGTCAGAAAGGACAGAGATAAAATAAACATATAAAAAAATCTGTAGTTTCTTTTCCCCACACAGTTGCCTACCCAGGGACAGTGGTGATCAAACCGTTCTGAAATGAGAGGCAGAAGAAAAAAAATGGAAAACAATTAATAAAATGCTGTTTATTAAAAAAAATGCTCTCTGAATACTATATTAAAACTCATGACTAATCTGGCATTAGCAAAGTAGCCACAGTGAAGTTCTTACTTAGAAAGGAACAAAAAAATAGAAAAGAAAAAAAAGGAGTACTTGAATGAAACCTTACAGTTTTTAAAGAAATCAAAGCATGGCTGAGGTGAGTTCCTGTTAAACTAACAGCCTTATTGTGACAAACTGTGCAGTCAGACCAGCAAGCATATATTTATCCATTGTCACATGGAGCATTAGCACCTCAGTTGTATTTGATTTTTTCAAAACACGGCGGTTTTTTTCTCTTCAGTGCATCTTCTACTCAAAATTGAATTTCTGTGGTTCTTTCCTTTACATCTGTCATTATCACATCTCTGACTTATGCCTACTATCATATCATCCATCCATCTGGAGCATGAAATATTTACACCTTCCCACTTCGTTTTATTGCTTCGTTCAAGATATTCTTCATTCTAGATCACCTATTTTTCCACTTGGAGTTGACGCTGTCATACAAGATCATCAAAAATAGCAGAATCATTCACATCAAACATTTTTCAAATGTTACAATTTAAATACATCATATAAAACCTGGTAATCTGCATGCTCTGTTACCCCTTGCACTATAGACTCTGTCTCCTTTTTACTAAGCGAAACCCTTTCTCTTTACCTCCCTGAGAGAACTCGTTCATAAGATAGGAAAAGGTCAGGGTGGATCAAAACCAAAACATTTCCCCCAACATGGGGGAAATGCCTCAGTGCTGGAAAGCAGCAGAGGGAATGGCTTTCTCTGCTTCTCCCCAGGCAGCCTGGATCCACCCTCCAAATCCCAGTATGCTGGGAATGAAACAGCTATTGCCAGGAAACAAACTTGCATTTCCTAACTTTACTTTGGAGAGATTACACTGACAGAATTTTAAGGTTTTTTTAATCAAATCCAAGACCTTAAGACAGATGCATTCATGCTGACTCTTTCTTTCACTCTCTGATCCTTGTCCAAATCCTAGTTTGTTTTCTGTTATTTTTATGCCTCCACTGACGCATTATCAAACTATTTGTAATTCCACAGGAAAGGCGAGCTATAAATCCAAAGTCCTTTAAGCCCTGTGTTAGAAAGGCACATCTGACCAAGTACACCAGCTTATTTTAGTTGTGGATTTATGTTAAAGGTCTATATTAGAGGTTTTTCTTGAAGGATGTATTTAGCATTATCTTCATTTAAAAAAAAGTCAAAACAACATGCACAACAGATTTCTGAGTCTACCAGACTTTCAGGGGCTTTTTAAAAAATGGTTTTGCATGACAGCTGTTTGGACCACATGTTTCTGCCATAAATCTGTTTCAAATTCCAACAGGGCTATTCAAGGTGAAGTTACTGAACTTATTTAGGATAAGGCTTCATAATACAGTGATTGAGGGAGTACTGGTAAGAATACCAAGAACTAAACACTCTGGGTAGGTGATGCTACCTTTTCTCAGTGCACTACAGTTGTATTCCCAAAATAAATTGATATTGCATTTTAAAAGTGCTTGTCTTTAAATCTGTGCTTCTGAATGAGCCCTCATATTCTGATAAACACTCTACTTCATTTAAATTCATTCATACATACAACTCATAAGCAAACAACACCACAAAGAAACATAGCTACAGAGCCATTTTAAAAAGCAGAATCCCTGGGTATTTTTGTACCCTGTTGCTAAAGAAATATATTACGTGTCTTGGAAGATGAATTCTGTATACATAGATTCATTCTCCTGTATGCTGACACAGTAAGAAATGAATTATAAAACCGAGACAGACTTAAAGCTGTTTCTAGCCATGAAACAACACTTAGATATATGCAGACATCTACTTGATGGATTCAGATAAATGCAGAAAAAACCACGCACATACACACAACCCCTCCATCTATAAACTCATGTTCCTATACATACACACACTCCTGACTGAGGACAGACTTGGTGTTTTTAACCTATTTGTCAGTTCTCTTCATTTTCCACCTTCAAACTTTCCTGGTGAACTGAAAAGCTCTGCTTTCTCAATAAATACCTTACTAATTATTGTGAAGTTAAGTAACTACCTAAGATATTTACAAAGGAGGAATGGACCAAAAAGGCTGGATTAAAAAAAACACTACTACAGTATTAAACAGGAATCAACTCTAATGAAAAAAGAGGCATATTAAAAGGTTTACAAGAATCTTATGATAAATACGTTTCATCTCTTTTTTCTCAGTCAGAAAATAGAAAGGCATGTGACGTGCCACAAAACAATATATTAAAAGGCAAGACATTATTCTACTCAGCAGAATACAAATATGCAAATGCAATTTAAAGATAAGAGCCTTACAGCTTGTGAGCTGCTCTGCTTAGTTATTAATGCAAGAGAAAACTGCTAACCCTGGCAAAATGAAGATACAAATGCTAAGCAGAAACTTCTAATGCTGTTAAGAAATATAAAATCTATTAAATCTGGAGGTGTTTCTTCTTCCTTAGTAAAACACACGACCTAGTAAGTATTAATGAAGAAGTAACACAGTGTCTTAAGGTTCACCTTCAGCATTCCAGATGCCTAACAAATGAACAACCAATGATTTTGTAAAGAAAGCTCTATCTGACATCTCCACTTGGACAATGTTGGCAGCAAAATTAAGACAACTTAACTGAGAAATGAGAAACTACTGATGGTGAGAAAAACTGGAATTCCAGCCCTCATGAACTTAAAATGCAGAGCAAATAGAAATGCAATTTCTTGTTGTGAAGAACAGACTGTTAAGAGGTTACAACTGCAGTTCTGGATAGTTAACATACTACTGTATTCAAACAAATATCTGTGGCAAGGTTAGTGTAAAAATATTTGAGGCAAACACAGACAAAACACTGGTAATATAAACTTTTGTTAATATAAGTGTATTAGAACTCGTAATGAGGGAAGAAGAAAGCTGAAGCACTCTATGGATAGAAACATTGTGATGTGTCATCCTCCTACACTCCAGTTCAAACAAAAGCAGCAAGATATTTGCCCTCTTGATGTTACAGCTGTATCTTGTACCTACTTAATCAAGAACTACTGATAGAACAGATGGCCCAGTTTCTACCATTTCAGCAGTTCTGTGAAGTCTTTTGCCTGTGTGTTCATGGCTCTCCATTCTTAGGCCAAGCCTGGTGCTCATTTTACCCTGCAGGGAGCAGGTTGACAGAGCCAGATGAACCTAAAACTACGGCTTTCTTTTGCCTATCTTCTCAAATCACCTCATAAGACAAACACCAAAGCTGGCCCAAGTGAAGCACTGAGAACACATTGCCAGAGAGGGATGAAATAACACCTTCAGAAGCAGCTAAGTGTTAATTCAGCCTAGCTGTGACACCAACGTCACTACAGGTAAGCAGTTATCACAACTGCAGGAGAAATACAGTTTTGATTAATTTTTCAGGATTTGAGATCAAAACCTGAAGCAAATTAAAAAAACCTGAAAAAATGTGCGAAGAGTTTACAAGGTACAGCATCAATGAAAAGAGGAGATGAGTAAATGGAGACTATAAATGCTGCTGTACAAGTCACAGAAAACCAAACAGGTTTGGATTGCAGGAACTGTCAGTAACAGTAACAAAGACTATTTCGTTACTCTTTCCCAAGTGATTACCATCTTTGAATTTAAATAATAACTTCTGAGGATAGCCAGCACCCCCATAACTAAATCCAAAGGATGAGGCCTCACAAGATAATTGAGCCAATCCAAAACTTTAGTAGCAGTGAAAGAGATGGTCAAATCCTGCCTTTCCTGCCACTTCTTCCCACTTCCTTCTTTCATTGTGTAAGCTGATAATGAATCAGGTCAGTTCCCTGGACTGGCAGGAAAGGAAAAAAAGAAATTATTTTGCTCATTGATGAGTGGGAAAAACTGACTTACCAATGGCTGTGTTACCAAATGGTCTGTGAATAGGCACATTAAAAAAAAGAATCATGGAAATAAGGAAAAGAAGAAATAAAGAAGAGGAGGACATTCAAATCCCTTTGGAAGCAGCAAGCTGTCAGCATGACTGAGTGGTCTCATTAACACTCACCTAATAATCTATGCTAACTGGATGACAGAAAAACAATATACTTTCCCCATTTTTTACCTTCCCTGAAACATTTATATTTAAAACTTGCATAAGAAACATTAACTGTTGGATATCTCAGATAAAAACAAAACTGAGAACATTTCCCATTTTACTAAGCAATGGTCTTACACATGCAGCGTTTCCTTCAGAAGCCACACCAAAGCATGTTCCTTGCTGCTCAGAACCAAAGAATAAAATCTCTACTTTTCCACAGCACAGCATGTAGACTCCTAAATACTTAAATGTTCTGCTTCCATTCTTCAATCACTACACTCCAGGAAACCATGCACAAAATGACCCAAATGCTTTCCTTCCCTTTTCAAAACATTTAATGAAAGCCTAATAATTTACAAGGGACACAAAAGCATTTTTAAATGGAACATTTGTAGGCCAGCTTGGCCCTTCAGTTTGCAGTATTTATTAACTGTTTCCTCTTTTTTTTGCTCAACTGGATCACTGCACACCAGCACATATTTTCTAAAGCTCAGTGTGAAGGTAGGACTCAAAGACAAGAAGTCGACAGGTGCAAAAATATCTAGGTCATGTTACTAGGAGATTCCAGTGAGCAAGAGTTAGAATTCACTTGATAATTTTCCACTCTGTGCAAGTAAAGCATTGTAGGACAAAGGAACAAAACCTAAGGCACTCCCTGAATGTTACCATCTTTATTTAAAACATGCAAACATGTATCCCATGACTGGAAAGAGTCAAGAGCCCACTATGCAAATCCTGCATCAGTAAGAAGCCATATTACAGCTCAACCAACTGGGCCAGGATTACTCAAAATTACTTTTGATAGTAGCAGTAGCACAACATAGGACTACAATGTCCATTGTCAAGGACTCACACTGAGTAATTATGTAGAGAGACTGACACATCTGCATGTATTTATAATGGTGACAATTAAAGCTTTTTGAAGGACTATGATGTCATTATATGATCACATCTATTCAGGCTTCTTGACTTTACATTTTGTACAACAAATAGTACTTTCAGAATTTGATTGCCTTTGAAATGTTTAAGAAAACAAATGAGGTTTTTAGAAGTCCATATAAGAAATATGTTTTATTACAAAGAGTATTTCTTTTCTTCTGAGATACAGCAGTCCAATCCCAACTGCTGAAAGTGATGAACACAGGCACAAAAGCAAATATAACCATTACATTAAGTCCTTTACAGTCAGTTCAAAATATCTGATAATTTAACATAACAAAAAATTTATATCCAATAATCATAGCATATTCATAAAAACTATCCTTAGCTCCGATGTTCAGTTTCACCAACTGAAATCATCACTCCTAAGAAAATTATTTTTTTAATAATATTTAAAAAACCACTCCCACTGATAGGATTTGCCATCAACTGGCAACAGCAATCAAATACTTGGATCAATTTAACTTACACACCATTCACCTGCCTGACAGTCGTTCCTCTGACAATACCTTTGCTGTTACTTTTGTGGAATGAAATCTGAGTAGAAATTTAAATGAAAAAAGCAGTGAATAACAAAAGATCAATTGCAAGTTACATTTATAGGCACACTGATGCTATTTTAGAACATCTGTTATGGACAATGCACAATGGATCCTTTAAATCACCAAGCTTCCACATTTTCATACACTGATTCCAAATCAAAACACCCCATGAAAACCAAACCAAACAGAAAGAAAGCATCTTCTGGCCTCATTTGAGAAATACTCACCACAAGTTTACTTCAAATTATATTCTGGACACTAATCTCTACAAGGTGATGCAAACTGAAACCAGTAACGTAAGACCAGGAAAGATGGGCCTCTAAAAATGAAATAAGTTAATAATGTGCATGGGTATCTACAACAAAAAGTCAATCAGAAAAACAAACACAAGGGCTACTTAATGTGTATTTCACTTTCATGACTGTTTAAGTTGTTCCAGACAGCTATGCTATTTGGGTAGGGTTTTAAGAAAATAAGTTGCAATGACAACTTTTTGCATGCTAATCAACTTCAATATTTGTAGACTATTGCTATTCACAAAAAGAAAATAAACATGCTTAATTTTCAAAATAAAAATAGCAATTGATTCATTAGGAAAACATCCACCCATTGCCCTAGGATAGCTCATAGTAATTAAACTGTATTGTCACATAGATCACTTCACTGCACCCTCCAATAATAAATATTGACTAATTAAAAACTCCTTTGACTGCATGCACATTAATGGTGACATTTTCAAAGGCAGCAGCAGCAGTTTAGAATGGCTGCTCTTTGAGAGGTACAAAGAGTGCACAGTGAAGGACCTCACTGCTTAACAATCTCTCTTTACGTACCCATTTGAGTACATACACCCTGGCATACCCAGACGAGTGCCTGACACACCCAGCTGTGGAGGAAGAGATTTTAAAACCCCAAATTTGTCTCTAGAGGAAGCATAGTATCCTCACCAAGTAACAGCATCCACAAAGTTTATGAAGTAATTTCTCTCTTTTCTACAGGAAGGCACATTTTTTTTACACACTTCTGTTGCTGTCTTTTACCAGAATTTGAGTTTTTTAACCATTCTGCAAATTGTTACTGCACTGAATGTAAGTATGTGTTTATTTTCTTAGGTTCCCAATTTTTTAAACTGATAATTTCTCTCTTTTATTTTTACTCTGACACCTTGATGTTTACAACATCATTTACACAGATGTTCTGATAATCTTCGCATTTTTTCATATGCAGACCAATGCATAAGCCACAACCTCTCTTAAGTAACCTGTAATACGATTTTCTTTCTTAAAGAGACTGACATATTTTGCAGTCCACTGACTTAGGATTCAGAAACCCTGACACACATGCCATGCCCCCTGAATTTCCAAAGTACATCTAAATTTACAAATGGCACAATCATAAATAATACATCACTTCTGAGAGCGCTCGTGTGTGCTCCATTTGGCAGCTTCTTGTTCTACCTTTTTGGGGCACCCAAACAAAAACAGTCCAAGCCATTTCTCACCTGTAAAAACTGGGAAAAATACGTAAGAAAAGAAAAAAAAAAGAAAAGAATGGTCACAGCAGCCAATTTGTGCTTTTAACTGTTCAGCAAAAGAGTAATTTCAAGACAACTGGAGCTAAGGTTTAACAGGTTCAAAATGAAGTGAAAATTGTACTCTATTCACTGCAGGAAATGTAAGGAAGGAAATAAGCAAAGGCCATGAAAAGGAAGTGAAGGCAAGAAAGGAAATAATAAGGTAATGAAGAAAGAGTGCTACAGAATAGAATTAAAAGCAAGCAAACCAAAGTCCTGACATACAAATTGATTGTAAAGGACTACAAAGTCCTGAGAAAATTGTTCGCAGAAACGCTGTGGGCGTTAGAAAAGCCAAACTGTTACAATGTCACCTCTCAGCCTGCTTTTGAAGTAATTGGTGTTCTTCAGCCAGGAAGATGGTGGTACCTGGAGTAACTACAGGGAAAAGCTTGTCCCCAGAACACACTGGCAATTCTCACTGTCTTATATTGTCTGTGTTAACGTGTGCTTTGGAAATTAATTCCCCATATTGTTTAGATATAGCCACCTGCTCCTTTTCAGCTTTCATTATAGAAATCAAATTAAACAAAACAAAAATTATTTATTGAAACCAAAAAAACACAAAAGGATATTACACAGTCGATGTTGCAATGACCAAAAATAAATTAAAAAGCCACCATTAGGTCATTTCAGAAGCAAGTTCAACCCACTGCCTTCTTTCTAGCATTACACAGTGCCATCAAAACCTCTTGTCAAGACACAGCAATAACTACTTTGAGCTCAGAATTTATGCCTGGTCTGGTTACTTTTATTCTGAAGTCTTTATCTCTTGTTTTCAGATGCATATTACGCTTAACTCATTTGTAATTCTTAAGCAACATAATGGTACACAAAACCCTTGAGGGGCTAACTTCCAACTGACATTCACAGAGGCAGTAAAGAAAGCAAATCAGGAATACATCCAAGGTATGTGCTTCAGGGAACACTTATTCAACCAAATTTTTTAAGGTATTACATAAATGGAACAAACTACATTTGTATGAAAAATAGAGATTTTTCTGGACATTACTAGAAAATACTGTAGAGCTAAAGGAGTCTGAAGTATTACCATGGCTAGAACTCAAATTAGCTCTTTCCTTCTTTTTTTTCCTTATTTTAAGCTATTTGCTGTTATTTTTTTATCTATTTTCTTATCTACAAATACCACATAGACATTTCTAAAAAACAGTGGTGAAACACAAATCAAACAAGGTCAAGTAACAGATATGCTTACTAAACAATTAGACAGAAATAAAGCCTAAGTTTTTGTATGTACTTACATATTTTAAATGCTGCAATAGATTCCTTACAGAATAAAAAACGTTAATAGAAAACACAGAATGAAAGAACCTCTCTTTCACACTGCATTCGTTTGCCAAGTATCATAAGACACCTTTAGGTAAAAGTAGCACACTATTTTTTCTGAGCAGTGAGTGCTGGTTTGAGGATAGACTCCATTCCTGTACCACAGAGTCTCTATAGCTGGTTTGTAACTGCAGCAAAATCTTTGGAAACTATGTGGTAAAAAGGAATGCATGGTCATACTAGTAGTGAACTGCTTAAATATCACATATAATGTTTAAATAGCATAAGTTACTTAAGCATAAGATATTTAAGTTACTTAAATATCCATATGCATGTGAAGTAGGACTACTCGTGCATAAGTTTAGTTAAATCAGTAACGAACTAACAAATAGTGGCACAAGAACACTCACTGCCATTAAAAGATTTATTCAGAAACTAAATAAAAGCATCATCATATAGACAATACTAACTCAGAAGTGGTGGCAAACTGCATAACACACTCTGATTAAGTGTACACTCTCAGATTGTTACATTTCCACGGGTACATGAGCCATCCAATTTTCCTGACATCAATTTTTAATAGAAAATTAGTTGCAGGTACTTGTAGATTTCACTTTTTGCATTCAGTACACCCAAATACTTATATGACAAACACCTGTATCTAATCAGGAAACAAAGCTACTATATAGTGCAGCCTGAAAAAGTCAATTTATTGTAATTTCCACTATAAACACTGAGGAGAAAAAACACAGCAAATTCATTCAATTACTTTAAAATAAATAACTCCAAATCTAAAAATGTGCAAGAGGAAATGACAATGATCATACCTATCTTACGAGCAGAAAAGACATCTCAGTTTTATAAGCCATTTGCTCACCGTTTTCTGATAAATATTCATAATAATTCATATCTGTTTTTTCATCACAGACAGGATCAGAAGACTGTACAAGTTGTTTCCCTGCCATCACTAATTTTATGTTTTACAGAATAGGTTTTCCAGATGTGGTATGAAAAGGACACAGATTACAGAATAACCTATCGGAAAATCCTTCATACCAGTGCATTAAAAAACCAAAACATTATTTTAAAATAAGCTTCAGGTTGCACAGGGGAAGTTGTTCTTATCTTTGCTCTTTTGGTAAAGACAACAGCTTTTCAACTTCTATTTATCACACTGGTCAACAACTGTATTTACATATTATCCAGTTTGCTGAGCAGTATCACAACACTGTAATGTTAAAAGTTACACATTTGCTAAAATATTTTTCTGAAAAATGTACCAACTGAAATTCATAAACATCCCTACTTGCTCAATAAAAGCACGCTCAATAGCTTTTTCAACACTTACAAAATTTTAACACATCAGAAAAATTTATTTACTGAAGGAACCATCTACAGATACCAATCAATTCTATAGGGCCAAAAGGCTAATAAGCTTTTCAGTCTGATGTAAGTGCACTCCCTAAATGAGTATCATCTAAACATAAAACTCCAATTCTTCCAATAACTGCTTTATATCTAAAAATATCACTGCTGAACGCTGCAATTACATTTCTCAGCTGGAGACATCTCTCTACATTATTTTCTTGAATGCATAAGATCCAGACTCAACAGTGTGCTAATCAACTGCACTAAACTGCAAATGTGATCTAATTAACTGGAAACCACTCAGATTTGATCGGTAGGGGTTTTTTGGTTTGTTTTTAAATCCAAGCATATGTTAATCACCTTCTCTGACCTCCACAGAAAACAGTAATGAAAAAGGACAAGATATTCAGAGAGAAAAAAACCAACCCCATTATTATAAAATATGTTTAGGTCCTGACAACATGTACTTACTCTCAAAATAGCATGTTTGCCCAGTAATTTCTTATGGATTCTGACATAAGTACGTCTAGTCATAAAACTGCTCAAAGGTAAGAATCACCTACAGTGTGTATTTTGATCACATAGCCCTAAACATTTGAACCATGCCTTACAGTTAGTTACTGATGGACTGGAGAAGCAGCTCCTTGCCCTCAGTTTAGTTTGGTGAAAAAAACAATTCTGAGACTCTCAAAAAGCTTGGAAAGGTCATCGCACATTATATGTGGCCTTATTTGAGTTGGGTGTGTTCTTTGTCATTAGGGCAGGTTAGGAAAGACATATGCATCAGAAAATAATCTCCCTTAGACAAGCAACATCTGCTAGGCCAAGTCTCCTTTTCTGCCTCCTCTAAAATTCTTGACATTTAACAGATCTTGTAGGAAAGGAAGATGAACAGAGCAAGTCACCTCATGACTAATCTTGTCACTGTTTTTTTTCTGTCTCCTATGAAAAGTATTCATAACAAGACAGAAGCTACTAAATTGAACATATGCCGCATCTTTTTTTTACTCACCTACGCAGTTATCACAAAGGCTGCAATGTGAGGCACGAGGTGGGCGGAAAATCTTGCAAGTAAAACAATATTTTAGTTTCACTGTCTGTCCATTGATGATCACTTCTTTTGTTCTGGGAGGGGGGCGATATCCTCCTGAACTGCAGCCATTTGCTATATCTAAGCATGAAAATACAAGACATGAAATGTTGCACGAGCTATGATGTATGCACAAAACTGTCCTTGATGGCAATCTCTAGCAAATTTCAAATTTGTACTTACACATTAAAAATAAACAATTTTCCCGCTTCTAATTCTCAAGTAATAAGCAGCAAAGAGATATTTCATTGCAAATAGCATCCAAAGCCAATCAATCTGAATCAAAGAAACCATCCAAACCCAATTCTCAAACGCTGACAATGACCTTGATCCCAAAATTCTTACAGTTTCATACCCCCTAATTAAGGACAACTATAACTACTGGTGTAGGACAGCAAAACTTGGAAGTTACCTTTAAGAAGCATCCTAATTTTTTTCAGAACTTCTGTAATAACAAAAAATTTCCCTAGAACTGCTGCAGAAATTCTACAGCCTAAAAGAGAATCTGTACATTTACTTAAGCAACAGCAGCTCTGTCACCTGAGTCTGGTGAATGTTGAGATCTCTTGCATGCTGTGAGACAACAGAGCACATTCACAAAAGTATTTTACAGCTTCTACTGTTTAGAAGTTCGAACACCCAACTCCCAGTGTTACTTCTACACACCTTGAAGTTTGTTTGTTGCACAAAACCAGTTTCCAACTACCTTGCTTGATACAAGTGGTAGAGTTTTGGGTTTGGTTTCTAAGCTTTCCTTTTGTTTTATTTTAGGATGTTACCAATAATTTTTCCAGCATCTAAAAGACTGATTAGGCTAATAAAGTTCGATTTTGCTCAAGGAGAGCTTTACTCTGAAACCTCAACATGTAAAAGTGGTGCCTTTCTCTAGGTTTATCTGTTCTTGTGCAATCATAATCAAACCAAAAAACAGAAGTGGAAAAGAAACCCCTAAATTTATTACACTTGGATAACAGATTAGCTAAGACAATAGGGAAGTAAAATAAAATATTTTCCAATATATGAATGAAAATACGTTTCAAAGTCACAGTCAAGTCACTTGAGCAACTGCGTTTTAAGTTGTCCCACTTTCATGGGGGGCTTGTTACTAAAAGATCTGTATGACTTGCACTTGAACTCAAATTGCTAGAAATATCACCCACAATTTCTATTTCTGCCAATTATACAGCCTACAAACTATGTATTTTCCAAAAGGGCAATAAGAAAGTCTCCCACCTAGCAAGGCATTCAAGCTGGCAACAGCACAGTTGTGCTAGCAAAGGTGCAATTGTACAATGTGCCGATTTAGCAGCAAATCCAACTTAAGGAGTTCTTATCTGCAAAGTGCTCACGCATAAATATGACCCATAAATATGCATCAATAAATAATAGTCTTTGTGGGACACCACTGTAAACTTGACCATTAAAACAACCAGACTTCAGAAAACTCCAATGGAGAAGAGGATAAAATTAAGGGAGTAATAGCTGAGACGGATGGAATCTGGGTATAAAGCTCCTAAAAATCCATTATGAGAATGAAGTGGTGAATACTGAAAAAAGAGCAGCTTAGAAGCAGCCTCCTACAGCCTGATGAGGTAAAGACATTCACTTGTGTAGGATATAAAGCAACTCCTGCAATGTGCTTGTGATGCTTGGCCAGGTCCTACAATCTGCATGTGGAAGCATGGATTATTGTGTGGTTCCCATAACTAGCAGTTACACTGATTTCGACCTCAAGGCCAATGCTACTTGACAAATATTTTTGATTAAGTAATGCTACCAGAGTATTTCAGCATATAAGCTGAAAATATGTTCTTTGGAAGACACAGCACAGCTGTGTTTATAAGTATTTAAAGCTTTAGAGAGACATGGATGTTACCTAAATCCAGAAGACAGGGAAGAATTTTTTCTAATTCACATTACATTAAGAAAGCTTCCGGTGACATTATAACCAACTGGCTTGTAATAGTCACATTCCTTCTAGAAATCTTTGAGCATTACAAAACACAATGTTAGACCCATTTCTGACCATATTTTGGTCAAGATAAGACTTAAACTGTGAACATAAATATGGGTCATTAGCCCTAAATAATTTTTTTATTGAATAAGTATCTAACACATGCTGGCACGACATATTCATAAATAAACCAAAAATTTTCATTTGATACGCAAATTTAGGTGCATAATATAAAAAATACTACTAAAGCCTGTATTTCATCTAGGTGTAGCTTTGTATGCTAGAAATACTGATGCACTGAATTTCCTAACATAACAGTAATATTTCAGATTTTTTTCCTATTACAAAATCTAATTATACCTGAGTATGTACATAATCCTTGAAAGAAAATTACTTAAACCAGTCAAGGGGAATTGTTTAGAGGAAAAATGCTCTTTTTCTTAGATAAACATTTATTTTGTAAAAGGCACATTGACTAAACCCAGTATTTCCCCTCCTTTCAAGAAGCTCATAAAGTGCACCACAATTATTTCAGATGGGCTCTGGCAGAAGCTCAAAGGCAACTTCTGTCTTCTCTGGAGGAGAAGTGAGACTACTGTCCAGCCCATTTTATTTACAACATCAGTCTTCTAAGAGGATTTCCTCCCAAACATTTGCAGGGAAGTTCACAGAGACAGCAAATCCTAGCTCTCCAAGGCGAATTAATCTTGAAATCCAAGGGTGAAAGCTCATGCAAATTAAATCAGTGTAAACAGTCTTGCTGATTTTCCAAGGACTGAGAATTTTTCTCAAAATTCTAAATTGCATAATCAAACCTGAATGTTCCAGTCTTTCTGTTTACTAACATCTTTTTCCTGGAAACAAGCTGCAGAGCAAGGTCAAATGTGCTTGGATTTAATACGATTTATCTAACCTAAAAGTGCCAAACATGTCCTGGTCTCACTGTGAATTTTCAGATTGTAATCTGCCTTCAATTCAACTGCTCATGCTTGGGGTCTAACACAGTTAAATCTTCAATATATGAGGTCTCTTTGAGGAACAGAAAGATTAACCTTTATGGAATCACCTTCCCCAAACAAACTGTGTTTGACCACTACTACATTTCACTTATCCAACCTATCACTGATGTAGTAATGCAAATTTTTTGACAAAAAGGCTAAAATTTACCCACTAATGGGATTGCCATCCATCCTCTCTGCTCTGACACACTTTTAACTTCTCTAGCAGGGTTAACTATTCATGCACTAGATGGGGCTCCAGCATTTTTATTACCATAATTACAAAAACCTCACACATGCAGTTCATGTCCTTGCAGGACCAAGAGACCTGAACTGCTCCAAGAAAGGTACTCCGAGTATTTAACGGAGATACAGCACAACCTAGCAACCTTCTAATGGGACAACAAACTCTACTTAGATTTCTCAATGTATTATGCTAAAAACAAATAAACGGTGCTGACAAAAGACAGATGTTGAAAGTTTGTATACGTATCACTAGGACTCCCCTGCTCAATCAAGAGTTGGATTTTTTGGTCAATGTTCCTAAGAACTTGAAACAAACAGCCTCTAGAAGGCAACTCCACATTGTCTCTATACAAGCTTCATAACTATATCATGCAACGTTTGTTGACAACTTTAAAAGGACAAAATTTCAATCTTCAAACAGTATTATTCAAGAAGTCAGTAAACTGAAACGATTCTAATGTTTCCTGAGGACTAAATGAAAAGGTAATGAAAATAATCTTTATGTATAACCCATCACATCTGAAAAACAATAGAAAAAAATCCCAACCAAAACAAAACAAAGCCTGCCAACAATGCAAATCTCTAAGAAATGTCTTCCTCTGTGTTTAACCATTTAAGGTACCTGTTTAACAAGAGCTGGCTACAAGACAAAAAAGTAATTTATTTCTTGGAGGGAAGAGAACTTTAATAAAATACTCTTGTTTCCAGACACTAATCTCAAGGACAAACAATACTGGGAACCTGGTTTAGACTGAAACCAGCACCTGCTAACTTAATTCTTCACATAGATCTTCATCTGATAGCCATCAAGTGATATTGACCATATATTGCTCCTGACTTTAAGGACTTGCTGCCTTATATTTTTCTGAAATAATGTATTATTTTCTTAAAAGCAGTTTCGAGATCTTCTTGAAGCCTAAAACTTCATGTGAATGGTACGCTCTCTCCCAGAAAGAAATGTAATCTTTAGTGATTTGCTGAGGGAAAGAAGCATAGACAGGAAGAGCTTTCTAAGACTTACCTGACACACAAAGTAATGTTACTAATTTTAAGACTGTTGTTTAAGAGTGCAGTATCAGGTACATCTATAAGCGTAGGAAGCTGGTCTCCCACCTTTGTAAAGAAAGCAAAACATGATAACCACAAATGGTATGTATTTGTTCAGGCCATTGCCAGTTCTATGAAATGCCTGTGCTGCGGCATGGATTTAATTTAATAAGGCTATAATGAAATCAAATTGTGCATTTCAAAACAAATGAATGACAAGCAAGGAAATTTGAAGAAGTCTCAAATGTGGTCTTGCGCATCAGCATAAATTAGATGGCCAAGACATAAACAATTTGCAGAGATAGTGTGCTGGTGTAGCTCATACACTGAGTTCAGGGCTTGGAAAACACAAAAGCAAGCAAGCAGAAGCTGTTCTGTGAACTGGCCTGAGCTAGTCGTATGGATTAAATGAGGAAGATACACATAACTAAAGACAGCCTGAAGAAAAATCCAAAGCATTTTAAGGCTGGAAGGATAAATTACCATGACCATCTTTTCATTTATCTGCATCACCTATCTGATGTAAACAAGATCGATATTGTGGAAGAATTGTTAAACTTGTGTACATCAACTGGACAAATGCTTTCCCACCTACAAAACCCATTCTCCTTGACTGGGTTATCCTTCTAAGCCTTCATATTCAAAAGTTTAAAATTTTTCCACTTGAAGTGACTTAACACTGACCTACCACAAGAGAGACATGTAACTGCAAAGAGGCTACAAAATAAGGCTGCTCTCAGTATTTGTGTTTCCACAGAAGAAAAAGCTCCTCTCAGTATAATATTTTGTGTGATTGCAGAAGCCATGCTTATATGCATCATGACAGTAATGTAATTACAGCTAGGATACCCCTGGAAAAAATTACTTTTCAATTTTAAAGAAAGTTATAATTGAAGTAGAAATACTACATCAGTACGTTCGATGTTGCATTTAAAGGAAGAAAAAATCCTGCTGCATTTCAGTGAAATTTTAGCACTTTTTTAGCAAATAAAGTTACCCTCAGTGATTTTTACATTTTATAAGCCTCACACATCTAGTTGCTTTTGTTCTAGTATGTTATATTAAAACCCCAGCAAACGAGAGGATTTTAAGACTTTTGCTTCTCCTCTCTCTTAGGCCAAATGCACGTATGTATTAAATATTCTTACAGGTCCTGTTTTCCAGCCTTCTCTGTTTAGCTGCCTTCCTCTTGAGTTTCTACATATGTTGTGGTAAACCAGACAGTGAACTGAGCCCTCATCACCACTGGGTATCCCAGAATGTCACTTTTTCTGGTTCATGTAACCACTCTTCTTCTAACATGCCCCAAAAAGGATTTCCCCTTTTTGTCATATCACAGTGCTAACTCAATCTGTTTGGAAATAACACTCAAGTCTTCTTTTCCAGCACCATTCACCACTTAGACCCCTTCCCATTAGTATTTGATTTCCACTTATATTCATGCATTTTGTGTTTTCTCCCTAACATTGCTCAAACTATTTAAAATACATTTAAAAAAAATCAAACCCAGTGACTGCAAATTTCTCCATCTCAGCATCAACTTCAGAGGTAAGCATATTCCTCATGAGCCCACAATCAGTCTCTGAAAGGTCCTATTTGAGCACTTAGCATTTGCTGCTAGCATCTTTTTGAAAAGGTACTTACTGACATTGTGGCAATTCCATCTAGAACTTATTTCTGAATAATTTATATAGAAAGAATTCTATGGAGGACACTATCAAGAACTTCATTAGAGTGAAAAATTAAGCACATCTTCTGCTTTCCCACCAAGACAGTTACTCTTTCTATGAAGGATATCAGATTGGTTACACTTGATTTTCTCTTGAAATTCTTTGTTGCTTGTTTTGAGACTTAAATAGCCACAAACCCCAACCCTTTGACAGTCCCAATTCTTGTAATTTGATCATGTAGCATGTCTTTCCAGACAGAGAACAGTTTCTAGTGATAGAATTGACAGATTTATATTAAAGCAGAACACTAGATAAACCAATAAAGATATAGTACAGTAGATTAACAGACTTTTAAACTACAACTACTTTGTTCCTTCTGACCTGCTCTTTCTATCAGTTATCAAGAAGCATACAAGTTATCTTCTGAGATCAAAGCAGTGTTGAATCCTACAGACTGTCCTCTGCTATTTCTGATTTCCAAATTGCACAGCACGCCTTCAGCTTTTCTTTCTTCCTCTGATGTCTAACAGAACTTGTCCTGTTGTCTTCTACTGCTCCTTGCTGATTGTAACTGACTTTACTCTCCTTCCACCTTTCCCAGTATGCTTGTGCCATCCTTTTCTACTGACCTTTAGGAACTAGCTCCACTTCTGGCACTAGTATCTTTTTGACTACAATCAAATACAATCAAAATGGCCTCTTATTACACTTCCCAACCTTCCTCTGTATGAGGATAGCTTGATGATCTGCATTAAATATAGTATTTTTGAATAACAGAAGTTCCTTTTGCTTTTTGGACAGTTTTTTTTTCAGTTCTTTTCACTTTTTGTTTACCTATGAACACAGCACATTCTCAAGAAATAACTGCTTTCCATTCCTGCACACAGGGGGTAGAAATAGCAGCATCACAGCTCTGTTAGTCCCTCATTCTTCACCTGAAGAAGGCTGATAGCCTAGGTAGAAACATTTTTCACTCTTAATATGACTACCCTGTTGCCAGAGAGACACTTGAAAGGACGAAGTACTGTCAGCTTCTTTAGAAGGTATTATTTTGAGATCCATTCTTCCTAATCAGCTCATCCTATTCTATGCTTTCTAATGTAAAAAAAGTAAAGTTTGATACGTTTCAAGAGAACTTCAAAATAGCATTCTTAAATCACAATTCCTTGTCTTGGGAAACAACTGTTCCTCAGTGCATCTCTAATAATTTCTGGTAGGCTGCTTCCCAAAGAGACCAGTAGGGCTGGGTATACTCAAGTATCTAAGAATGATTTTAATAAAGTAAAAGCTACAGACAGGACAGGTTACATTAACACATTTTAGCAAAGAAACTATTTGGTAAAGGCATTATTTTTAGGTGAGTTATCTGAAGAACTTCCTTGTCTAAAACAAATTACTGTTAGCCTTGCACCCTATCTTTAGAATGCACCTCAAGTTGAAAGATACAGCAAGCTGAAAGGTATCTTAAGTTGAAAGGTACAGCAATCCAGCCTGAATGATAGTTTTGGAAAATCTGGTCTTCTTTTCAACTGCAGGAGCCATTCAGCTTTTCCTGCTGCACAGATACCACTCTACTAGGATATACCTTTTACAGGCACATAAAAATCCCATACTGTAACAGTACAAAAATGTTTCTTTCCACTTCCATTGTTGAATCCAGAATCACAATTTTAGGGCAGAATGATTTCTTATAGCTACCTAGCTTGTTCCTCTAATAGATTTGCCATAAGCCCTCATGCTTGGGAACTCCACATTTGCTGGCACTGTAATTCCTCACTTCAACACTCCACTGGCCCTTCTTGGAAGAGTACTACCTTTGCTACTGCTGAAGAAAAGACAATGGCTTTGATCAGCTCAGCAGCCTCAACCTGTGAACAAGTATGCAACACCATTTTAAAAGAATTATAATTTGTAAACACAAGTTCTGAAATTGTTGCACACAGGAACATTTTGACTGTCTTCTCTAGTATATTCAATTTGTAATTTTAATTTTGCATTTCGCCAAAATTCTGACAGATGACAACATAGAATTATTGTCATGAGCTGCTTATTCAAAATAATTTTTTTTCCTGACATAGATCAATGTTTCTCTGAACACAGGGCAAATAAGCAATTCCTTGAAAAGGAACCTGTACCTGTTCCTGTTCAGGAACTAACAGGACTAAAGGAGGCACCTTATTCTAAGTAAAGAATTCCTCGAAGGAGATCAATAAAAGTAAACCATAACACTGGTTACAAAAAGGTGCTAAATGAATGCTTCATTATATTTTTCCATATTTTTATGCATTTCTGAAATTCAGATTAATAGCAAACGTTTTAATACTTCTATCATAAAAAGCCTAGGACTGCACTATGGTATTAAACATCAAGGATGCTGCAAGTATTTCTCTTGTGCTTGCACAGACCTGTTACCTGTCTTTTCAATTACATGAGCGAGCATTTCTCTGAAATGCTTCAGAAAAATGGGACTTCCACTGACTATCATATCAAAGCAGATATAGTAGCATTTAGTAAGGTTGAGTAGCTTACTAATCACACAAACCCACTATTTATGAAGCAGACCTGCAAACTCATCCTGTGTTTTCTTATCCAGGTGGCCCATTTTAGCTGTTCAGCATATTTCTACCTGCAGAAGTCCCACTTACAGAATTTAGTTAACAGCGCTCTTGCTAAGTGAGAATGGTTAAAATCTAGCTCTCTAATTTAATAATGCTGGCTTTACACAAAGAAAGTAACATTTTTACTGTATATTAACACAGAGACTTTTCTTACTCTTTTGCAATATAAATAACATAATTAAATTTAGTTAAATTCTGAAAATACACTGTTTTAAAAATGCACAATTGTAGATCTTTTGCAATATCAGCTTTCTTGTCAAAAACACTTCAAAAAGTATTCTCTTATGTACCACAGAGAGATTTCCATCAGGCTTGCTGAGAAGTATTTACAGTAATAACTATCACTGTAAAAGGCCAGGGTTTTGTTTACTTTCTGGTGAAGAACTGATCAATCATCTTTCCACAGGAATCACTGCAACGTCACCAGACATTACAGTTCCAAAACAATCACTGTGGCAAGGTAGGAGTAACTCCTCCCATGAGCAGAGCAGCACACTGCCTTCACACAGTACAAGCACCCTCGGGAGGAAAGCGAAGAGACAACAGACCTTCGGTGTTACCTATTTGTCTCTCTAGATCTGCTGCCTCATCTGGTGTTGCGCGGGGGAGGACACCAGGATCACTGAAACTAGTACGCAGCAGGGTCCCCATCACGAAAAAGAAAAGAATCCCACCAATTGCAGGTATAGCAGGCGTAATCTTCTCTGACAAATATGGGCAACTGGAAAAAGAAAAAGAGTCAACAATTAACAACACATAATGCAACTTGCTCTCAAAAACTGTTTACCTCTATAAATGCACACAAAGAATTCACTTTCTTCTCTTGATACATTACTTGCTTTGGAATGTTTATTGAAATTGAAATTTCTGTTTATGTGTTCATGACACTTCTGCAATTTTTCATAACATGTTCAATATAATAAAGGCACAAGCAGCATAATAATGACCTCACTATATGCAATACTCATTTACATAAGAAGATAAAATATTTTTATCACAGCATAATAAGCTTATATATTTCTTCCCCTGTTGCCCAGTTATATAGAAGTAAATTGAGCAGAGAGAGGAAAGGGGAAATAACCTGAAGAAGCCCATAACATGAAAAAATAAGCCACACTGAAAGATATAATTAAGTCTATAAAACTGATTTATCATCCACCAGAAAGATGGTGCTCAAGAACATGCAATGCATTCCTTTAACAGTCTTGGTGTATATCAATACTGTAACATGTCTATTGGTTTTCTTTTTTAACCCATTTCTTGTAACTTAGTAAATTTGTTTACTCATTTACAGAGTAAGAAGAATGCAAATGACAGTTCAACACACCTGGGAGCAAACAATCCAAGGGCTTGTCTATGGCAACATTAACAGCCCTTGACCACAGCAAAAATGGCTCTATGTTTACCAGATTTACAATATACAGGGTTTAAGACTGGATTACAGTTTAAGTAAATTTTCCCCTGTGCTTCCCATATGATTAAATCAAAATGGACAGAAACACTGGAATCCAACCAATACACAAATGTAAGTATCTCTTTACAAGCTTTGCAAAAAGAAGGGATATGAATACTTGGACATTACACAAGCATTGCAACACCATCTTATAAAACACACAGGCTGAAGACTGAAGACTCTCTTCATAGCTCTTATATTAAGTAGGTGTGGGTAGAATACCAAGATGGCTTCATGTACTTCTGATGTCTGTGTAAGAAGTCATAAAATAAGCCTAAAAACAGATGTCAAAAATCAGCAAGTTCTAGGGCTTAGGACTTCATCTAAAGTTTCTAGGTATTGATCAAGTTAAATTAACATTGTATTCCCTATTTCTGCTGACTGCCTTAAATGATGATTCAGACGTGCAAGCTTTTGCACTGCAAGTCAGATAACCTCAGTGGAATGTTAACTCTAAGCAAGCGATGACAATGTCAGCTCCACTGTCCATCACTTCTGCAACAGGATGGGGAGAAAATGGAAACACTTCTCATACCAGCTGCCATGTACAAAGCATTTATCTCCCTGCATAACCCTACTAAAAATACTTGGCTGCTTCACCAAACCTAGGGGGTTTCATGGATGCAGAGAGCCCATATGCATTACATGGTGCACACCATAACAAGTGGAAATCATCTCTCCCTACATTAATGCAATACTACAGGTGTAACAAGTTACAAAAGATTAAAAAGATAACTGGGTATTAAAAAAAGGCGAGGACCGAGAGATGCTGGGGTTTCACATAACAAATTGAAATACTAGGAAACATCCTTCAAATGTATGCTTTTAGGAAAATCTTCAAAGACCCAGATTCATGAAATCAGTGCTAGCTAAAGGAAGCAGGAGCAAGATGTAAGCCTTGGTAGCTATAAGCCTTGTTCCTCTCATGTCAGGAGAAGCCAGTCAGAATGAACAGCCAAAGAGAAGCTTTTATATTGCATGAATGTCCTACTGCTCAATTTATTTCTTGCCACAAAGGACTACTGAAACCAAAACCACTGTAATGTGCTCAGAGAAGAGTACAAATAGGCTGCAAGAACATATTTTTAAAAGGATTAGAGGGAATGTGTACATTAATGAGCACTAAATATAGCACAGTTCTCTCACTCTTCTGTTGCATTATTCATTACACGTACCCAAGAAATTGCAACTGTGCTGAAGTGTGTTGACCAAACAAGAGCTGTATGTGTGTGAAAGGTAGCATGAGATAATCTCAGGGTAGAACAGTAGGCACAGTACAATTTCGACACTCGCCAACACAAAACCAGCAATGGCATTATGTAGTGTTCACATCTCTGCTCGCTGAAAATAGTTTCATAAAAGAGCAGAAAGAGGACAGAAAAGAAAACAATTTCTATTTCTGTCTCTTGTTTTTCTATGTAGAATGCATTGAGAAATTGTTTACCTAGAATCATTAGTTAATTAGACACTAGTGAAGATTGTTTAGCCCTGATAGCCAATAGTATGCACCTGTGTCTGGACTCCCTCCAGAGAGGGAGTCACGAGTTAGTTACAGTGACAGTAATTAGATATAATAGCTAGAAGTAAGATGTAGTTTAAGAGCTCCTCTTTAGATATATAATAATGTATTAAAATATAGTTATAATAATAATAAAATATTCAACCTTCTGAACTAGACTCAACATCATCTCTTCCCCGCACGAGCAACCAGCAATGGCATTACATACACAAATTCTCACTGATACTCACAGGATGGAAACTAAGGGCCATCATGACTCTAATGTTTCCTTTTAAAAGTAATTTCATATGAAATTGGTAGAAAGAAAAAACTGGTGTGCTGAAACACTAAGAAAGCCCAATATTGCTGAAAAGTGATGTTTTCAGTATAGTAAAAAAGCATGGAAAAATCTGTCTCTGCCTTTTTGAACCAAGTCCACCTGCAGGGAAAAAATCCCCACCCTCAAAGCCCTGTATAATCTTCACAATAAGCAAGTGTGAGGTAATCTGCTTTGCCTAAAGTTGCTTTCAAGGTTTAACAACATGTATTTTACCACCTTTAACTTGAAATTAATTCAGGAATAATGCAGAAAAGACTGAAGATGGCATCTTTGGGAATAATAACCAAGTAATATTCCATCAATTAAAAAATTATTTCAAGCTGAGAAACCAGTTTCTTATCCTCCTTAGAGAGATTCAGACAGTAAGTCTGGGCAGGACCATTTAATACAGTCTGATTTATGTACAGACCATATAATATTACAAGGGCTCATAGAGAGCTCAATGACACCTCTCCTTTAAAAACATCCAATTAATTTTTTAAATACTTGTGAGATAAATCTTAACCAAACAAAACAAAAACCAGCAGATACCATTAGACCTTTTTTCTTCACATTTGTTTAAAAAAAGGAGAAAAAAAATCTTACTTCTCCTGAGTTATTAAAAAATCTATTAAGTGTGCCTTCAAATTAAAACCATGGATCTTAGCTCAAAATTGTGAAAAAATCTGTAGAAATACACTTGCATATTTATGTATTTTACATTCAGATGCTTATATAACAAACGTATTTGTACTGCTACATTAAGTCAATATTATTTTAAACACTTCTGGTGTTACTACTTTTAGAATTGCCAAATATTGAACACAGAAAAAGATTATCCCTCGTGTTTGCTCAGATTCCTTAATTAATTTAATTGAGTATGTATCCCTTCAGGCAGCAGCTTTCCTCAGATATTACAAGAAGTATCTTTTTTGGAGGGTATTTTCAGTGAGTTTTTAAAGCAAACATTAGTGGGTATTTCCTAACAGCAAATTTCAGAATTTCCCCTGCAGAGGGACTCCCAGTGCAGAGACCTGCCCACTGCCAGTAACACTCTGATAAACAGCAGAGAGCTCCAGGACAGATGTCTGTCCTACTGCAGAGCAAGCAGTGACAAATCTTTTCCAGTTGGTACTTGGTAACGACTAGATGTGAACTGACATCCTCAGTTTACATCTTAGACAGGGTAAAACAGTTGTTTTTAATCAGCATCTGTAAGGACAGCAAGTACTGACTAGGTCTATCCCAGAAAACACATTTTTAGAAAATATTACTAGACCACAGACCCCAAAAGAAACTGTTACTGTGAAAATAGCTTTTTCAGACAAAAATGTTTCGATCTGCATACAGTAAACTGTAACACAACTTGAAGTTTTGAATTAATTGAGAACTTTGATACTTTTACCCCTGCTTTTTGCTTGGCTTCTCAGCTGCTTTTTTTGAAGCATCATGTGAAAGTTTGCATGAGTGTAGGAGGAAAATAAAATCTGGTGGAAGACTAGTCTGTCACAGCTCGATAAAAATAAAAACAGCCTGGCACAGAGGAGATAATTATCAAGCATCACCCCTGTGAACAAAGGATGCAGGGGAAGTACAAAAGCAACTCTTACCACCCAGCAGCCCTCGTAACTGTGTAACCACACTCCCTGTGGCTACTGAGATGAGCAGAAAAATACATAGAGAAACTGTGCTGAGGAGCACAGTCAGCGTCCTAGAACTTTCAAGCACTGTCATTAGAAAAGGGGAGGGAAAAAAAAGAAGTCTCCTGAAGGCCTTCCCTGGAAGGATGATGGCTTTCCTGAAAGGTTCACTGACAGTTATTCACTGATGGGGAGACTCAGTAAATGACAAATCTATCCAGTACAGATATCTGGAAGGGGCTGAGCCTGTATTTTTTTTTTTTTTTAAAAAAGGGGCTTATACATTGAAGATTTAAATTAATATTTGCTCAGTTAGCATGCAGAAAACAATAAAAGTACAAATTTCATGCAAAGATGAAATAGCTATCACACTTAATTACACGAATTAAAAAAAAAACCTACAAGCTTGGCTTGCAAGACTGCTAAGACGATACTCTATGTCAAGCTGTTCATCAATATAAAACTCTTTGTAGCAGATATAAAATATATGTACTCTAGGAAAAATATAAATATAGTTGAGCAATGTAACATAAAGAAATAAAATTATTGTCCCTTTCCCTACATCATCAGCTTCATTTCCGTTGTTATACGTACTGCCTGTTCAACGTATCAGTGGCTACTGGCATGCAGGTGATGTCCAACAGAAGGCAGAAGGCCGGCTCTGTGCACCCTGGGTTCAGCTCCACATGTTACAAGTTAACATCTAAATGAGACTGGGCTGCTTTCTTTAAAATAGCCCAAGGGGTTTGTTGTTTCTCCTTCCACTCTCATTTATGGCTCTTCTCAGCTTACCCTTCCTTTCAACTAAACAGCATCATTGCTCCAAGCCACTGTCCCAAACTTCTGCCCTTATGCCAACACAAATCTTCGTCAGGTTCTTTTGTGAGCGAAGTTAGTTTACTAAATGTATGAAAATGACACCATTTTTTTGACTTCTCTTTCTGTCACTCTATCAAACCAAACATGCACTTGAAAAGGATATTGGCACAAAGCAAGGGAGAAGGAAGCACACACGAAACTACAGGGAGAGGGAAATTTGGACAGTGGGAGGAGACCTAGTTTCAGCAGATGTCAGTAAGGTTTTCATTCAGGCCACAGCCTCTTGTGAAACCATGTTCTAACCTTGACCTCTTCCAATTTAGAGATGGCAACAGAATACCCATATATAGACAGATTAAAGGCAAAGCAAGACTCTGGGCTAGAAGAACAAAAATAGCTTATAACTTATTTTTTTAATGATAAGTTGCCAGTGCAGCCAAGGACATGCATGAAGAGCAACACGGGCAGAGGAAGACATAAAGATGGGCAAAACGTGAGGGCATAGCAAAAAACTTGGAGGCTGCTGCCTGATGAAGAACTTATAAAGATAAACAGGACAAAGAGAATGATCAGAGTGAAATACTTTCGCTGTCACGGGGTTTGGAGGCTTCCTTCTTTTTACATGTTTTTTTCAGAAGCATGCTGCTGGCACACAAAAAAATGTGGTATAATTTGAGTATAGATTAGTCCAAGTAATGTAAATTCCTAACAAGATTAGTTAAGGAAGTTTTGCATTAGTTTCCTACATCGGCTTCATTCTTTTGTACAGCTTTTAAAATCCCTATTGAATTGTTTTAAGGGATATTAAGGAACACACAGACTAATTTCAATAGGATTTCAAATTTACTTTTACAAAATTAATTTGTTTCATTATTATTTGTTTTGAGCTTTCTAAACCATACACTCTCTCATTTTACAATTGTAAAGCAATTTCAAAAACTTACTTGATAAAATATAAGACAAAAATCACTCTTCTGACAATTTGCTTCATTTTAAATTCAGGAAACCTGGAATGTTGCAAGCATGTGAAGACTATGGAAAACAGAGTAGTTGTCAAACAAAAGGCAGACTGACAACAGGAACAGAAGCAATAGACAGAATACTACCTCCACATTATCTTAATAATCTAAAGTATTATGTCTTAATCAGAAAGGCATATTTATTGAATGGATTCAGATGAGAGCCATTGTCAGTTTATTCTCTATTTTACAGTATTAGATACAACTTGTTTTTTCAATACTTGCTATATTTCTTGGGGCTAACTCCATTTAAAATTAATTCTAATTGAAAATAATTTTTAAGTGGAAACACATATAAACTAATAGTGATTCTAGTGTGTAACTAAGTATCCTAGCCTCTACCAGCACGTAGAAACAACTACTTAAAACAAAGAAGATTAATATGATGAAATCCCACAGATTACTGAACCAGCATGATCCTTACACCTAATAAGGTAAGTGCTTTATAGGTTCTCTCCAACCTATTACAAAATAAAATTAGCTTAACATTACCCTGAACAGCAAAAGCTCAACAACTGGTCTTCAAAGTTTCATGTAGAAGCTGGATGCAGTTTGGTCTTTAAAACTGCTCAAACCCATGAGCAATTATTAAGAATGAGAGACTTCAGGGACCTCTCTCCTCTGGCTCAAACCTGCAAGCATTCAATGGAATTCTTTACAGCACTGACTCCATTAAATTGTAATGCATTACCATTGAAATAAGATTTACACAGGTTGGATTTGGATGTAGGGATTCAGATGAAGCAAAGCAAGCACTGTTGTTTAGGACATCATAGAAGATAACCACAAACTCTCTTCTACAAGCAAAGATCTCAAGGGTTTAATGCAGCAGATATACAACAATCAAAGTAATAGCCTTACATGACCTCCCAATTTTTATTGCTACATGAATTAACTATAATGATCCCCTGTCAAACTTCAAAGCTGGAATATATACAATGCATAATGCAAAATGAACCTGTCTGCAAAACAGATGTGATTACTGAAGCTCCTGCTAGGGCAATTATATCTTACTTTGTTCTAGAGGTAAGGAAATCTTTGTTTTACAAAACACTATTTTAAAAACTTTGGTTCCATCAACTGTTGGCCAGGAATTTCCAAGCAAGGTAGTAAGAAAATGGGGAATAGCTACCAAACTGGTAGATACATTGAATGCCTGACTTATAAGAAGTCAATGCAAGTATAACATATCCTCAAAAGACAAACTTATAAAAGGCATAGCTTCCAAACATGCAGCAAACTGAAGTTTTGCTTTATTGTTATTTCCGTTCCCTGACTAATTACTTACTTGAAAAACTAAAAATATATTTGTACTTAAATTTTCCAGTTTTGCATACAGTGCAAGGTTTGGTTTTCATAGTGTAAGACCACCAATCAATGAATTCCACTAAATACATAAACCTATGATTTCTTAAACAGCCCATATAGAACACTTTCTTTCCTGTTGTGCTTTATATTGCTTCCTTATTACTTCTTATTATTTCCTGTTATGTGATTTTATAACTAAACCATCAGGTTAATCCAAAGTACTAATGAACTGAAATGAAAACTGGGACAAAACAAGCGGAAATGCCTTACGCCACAACTAAGTCCCTAAAGGAGTGTGAGCTTCGAGATGATTTTTCACAGGATCCCCCGGAAACTGAAGCACACACAAATAAGCTGCTGCCAGTTATTGGACTCTGAGCTTTCAATGAGCCATAGTTTGTTTTCACCCTCCCCAGTCTATAAGGTCTAAAGGCTAGATGTAAAGCCTAGCTCTTGCTAAAGAGCAAAGGCCTGTCAATGCAATCCCTACCTCTGGCCACACTCCACTGTCACTTACCCTGTATAGCACAAATGAGCTGGCTAACACTGAGTTAAAACAGAAGAATTGTTCTTCACCTGTTCCCTTTTCCAAAAAAAACCAAAACCACCAAACTCAAAAAAACCAAAACCACCATACTCAAAAAACTCCCCAAAATATTAATTTTCTGTTTGATCAATTTCCTAAACAATTTAATTCACTGTGCAATTAATGAGTGCCAGAGAACAGGTAGGAACACACAGAAGGCAGGATGAAGTTCAACTGTGATTTCTAGATCCACTCAGCTGCTATGTGGAAATCCCACCCATAATCATAATCTTAGGAATAGTGGATCCATTGTCTTAATGCCATGATTTCACCTGGCAGATATCTAAACTCCATACAGCTGCTCATTTACCCCGGATTACTATTTTTTTACTCTTCTTTTCTCTGCAATTCTCCGTATCACAACTCTTTTGTATAGAACACACAAATGAACTTTCATCTAAAATACAGGAAAAAAATATTTACATTTTAACTTCTCAGTGAAAGCCACTATAATAAAAGCCTTTGAATATTAATTGAAAAGCAGATACAGCACTTCCTAGGGCTCCTTTACTTACAGAAATGGAGAACTGATAATGCTACCCACCCTATATATCAAAAGTATATATCACATTGTTATAAAGAGAGCAACTGGAAAGATCAAGTGAGGAGGAAGATAAAACCAAGAGAGCTTAACCTCCTCTTCCCCAAAAGAAGCAGAGCTGAGCAATTCAGCAACTTCATCATAAAAAGACTCAAGAGGCTTCTCTGTAGTAACTTCACTGCCACGGGTCTCCACAAGTGCTGAAGGAGTTTTATCTGAAATGGTATCCTTTACTTTCTCCTGCTGCCTCCTCACAGTCTCATGTGAATCTCTTGTCCCACACTAAGCACTCATTGGAGAGGCAGACTGGCATACTGCAGGCTACTTCAGACTAAAAAAAAAACCCAACAACTAATTTGCACACATGATTCCAAAGCAGTGCCAGATCTCCATATCTAAAAATGGGTCAGTTTAAATATATCCGCTTGCAAAGACCAGCTTGAGGCAAATCATTTATTTCATAGAAAAAATAAAGCACACAGTGCTTCATCTACACAGAGAGCATCACCACTACAAATATTTGGATTAGCAATATAATTGAAACAACTAGGAATAGCCTTTTACTGTTTTGCCTTAGAAATGAGATTCGGGTTCAAGTCACAGAAGTCCAGGCATGAAAAGTTTAAGAAATAGACTATAATGAAAGATTGCTTCTGAATCACCAGAGTTTAGCAATGTCATAGCATTTAATTACCTTCAGGGATGTGTGCAGAAAAGACTGCAGTGTTTGAGTAATGCAACACTTTTGTCTGAGTATTTCCTTTTTTTGGAAGACATTTAAATGCTCTTTCTAGACTTCTGTGTTAAATACTTATCAAACCTAGATAAGCCTGTTCAAATTGAAAATCAGTGGCTTTATCATATTATACTTTTCTCTGTACTTCCACAAACACATCACCGAGGGGCATTTTCCTCTTGGGAAAGGCCATTGACTGAAATTATTAATTTCATATGTTATTTCTACCATACATCAATGTTGTATTAAATTAGGTGATTAATAATTAATAATTCTGTATTAAGTAAAGGTGATTAAATCACCCATTTAAATAAGTAAAAACATATTCCAGCATATTTTCTCTTAAGACAGCTACATCAAGAAATACAGATCACAGAAAAGTACAATGAAGCTATCACAGACATGTTACTTCAAAAATTAAAAACTAAGGATGAAAGTCATCCCTGTGAATGGTTTAAAGTTCAGGGAATCACAGAAGACTCCACAGCAAGTGCAGCAACAAAAAGAATTCCACATTTAAAATAATTATGCTCTTCACACAAATACCACTTAAGAACTACAGTTACTTTACAGTTACATGACATACAGTAACCAAATATTTTGACTGCTAATGCATAAACTAGATCTAAATGTAAAATGAATGAAGAAATGCCCAGTTTTTACAGTTTCTTAAAAATATTTTATTCAAAATTCCCACTCAGTTTTTTTTTTTTGTTATATGCAATTTTCCTTTACTACTGTTTCATTTAGATTTTCAAGCCTTTTCCCAACTAATATGCAATTTTGTCCAGTAATCATCACAACCCCTAATTTTAATGTAAACCAAAATAGGATTTCAGGTAGGGGAGATTAACAAACACTGCTATCCTTCTTTGAAAGTGTAATTTATTTCTTCAATTTAACTTCTGTCTATTTTTGTCAGACTGCCAAAACTCCTAAAAATTATCACAAGAAGGTGAAGCAAAGAAAAGGTCTTTGTTACATCCACTGTGACTATAAATTAAAAATTCTTTTCTTCTTCTAACATTTCAATTATGTAACTTGTTAGGACCTGTATATGACATGATCCCCACTGTAAGAATATTTTTTTTGCTAGTATTTATACAGACATCAGCAGACAGCTTTGCAAGCGGAATGATGTGAACTCTCTCCTTAAGGCAAACCAGCCATGAAAATGAGAGAAAAGCTCAGTTACTTCATTGTTCCCAGAATATACTCTTTGGAATTGCAACACAAGATTTATTCTCCATCTTTCCACTGTCAAACATGTTCTGCTGTCCACCTTCCAGCTTCAGATGCTGACATAAAAACCATTCCCACAGTCACTCTCAACCATGCAAACACCACACCAACTCTTGCTCTTCACTTTGGCACTTTCATATAAACAGGAAACCAGCAGGGCATGGAGCTAAATAGAAATGGAAATCTTTTGAATACCTAAAACAATTGCACAGAAGCTAAAATAAAACAAATATTGCAATTGGCTGTACAAAATGACATCACATTACAGCCTATATCTCTGTAGTGCACCGTCTCTAAATGTACATCAGCAACGAGCAACCTATTTCACTGAGTCCTTCAAGCATTGATATCATGAGCTCCACCTTTTGGCCTGGTGTTTTCTGTCTTTAACAAGTTTAGCTGCTTTAGACTCTCTCCTGGCTGAGAAGCTGCCCGGACCCTTTTGCCAAATCTAAATGCACATATTCCTCTTGCTACAGCACCAGAGGGGAGCTGTAGATTTTACAACACCCCGCCATTGTCCCAGTTTATCTGGGGATATTTGCAGCTGAATTTAAAGAGAAGCTGCTACCCTGGGTTAATCAGTGGTTTCATACACAGCAACACAAACAGACCATAATCAGGAGGAAGATCCAGAATTTGGTAACCTTCTACAGCTTCTTCTAACCTGTCCTCTGATTACATCTCTTCTCCATGGCAAAACTTGCCTTTCAGGTTGGCAGAACATACTACAGCCAAAGACACGAGCTACATGGAACTAAGAAGCATGCCGATTATGTCATTTCAAATAGCTACACTAAATGAAAGGATAAATGCCCAATGTGTTGCTCCTCTTTCCTTTCTGTGTCCCTTACATGACAACAAAGTTCAGGAGTTCTCAGGTTTGTGCCCAATTTCTGAATAGTTTTTCTATGAAAAGGTGCAACATAATGGGGGATTTTAGCATTTTCTGTTTGCAAGTGTTCAGTAAGGAGCAACCTTGGTGCATCTTACTCCTAGCTCTAAAAATTACACTAAAGCTCACAGTGAATAAATGACAGAGCAAAGTGTACATCTAACACTGCAGCAGAGTAAGCAATTTCTATTTACAAATAAAGGACAGACCAGGAGCACAAGCTTGTGTTTCTTCACAGGTGTACAAAACCCCTTTTTTCCTAGACCACTTCAATTCTTTTCTCATATTTGACAGTTTGTCAAATACATTTCTATTCTGTCCATGAAGTCAAAGCTTACAAGGATACAGAAGATTCTATTGAGATTTTGCTGAATGGATGAAAAAAGGACTGAAGACTACACATCTTATAAAAACAAGACATTATCCTAAACCACACTCTAACCTAGAGAGAAACTTCTATTTCAAATTTATGTTAATTAAAATGCTAAACATTACATTTTTGTCCTGAACTGCAATACAACATTAATAACCTCGATGTCCCAAATACATACTAACAACCTTGCTTAAAACATGCAGAAAATACTTGGGCTGGAGTGAAATAGAAGTGAACATGCAAGAGCTATGAGTGCAATTATTCTATTCAGAAAAGCTACAAACCTTAAAAGAGCAAGCAGCATGGCAAATACCAAGTCACCAGTACAGCTGTATTCATTCTCCCAAACCATTTTTAATGCAACTACTTTTGAATTAAAATTCATAGCCACAAATTCATATGAGCCCTATTACTGGTGTCTGGATCCTCACCAACACTGAGAAATACTAAGATAAGAGCTCTCTGCAATTTCTCAGTCTGTCAGAATGGTAAAGAGCCATTAAAATGTAACAGTCCACATCTGCCAACCCAGAACCACTGCCAGGCTTGTGTTTCAGGCTCACGTACTACGCAAAGGGTATGATCATCTCACTGTGAGCATCCTCAGGACAGCACAAATCTCTCTCTTTGAACATGAACACATTCTGCTGCTTCTCAACAGCAGTGACAATTATTCATAGCATCTTCAGCTGTATTTTGTTCCATAACCTAAAAAAAAAAGTAAACACTTGTTCTGAAAGTCTGTCCTACCCTAGGGTAAGGTTCCAGGAAAAGGACAGCATTCAGGAACATGATTAACACTGACTGTAATAGAACCTAGTGCCAATACGAATCCAGTCTTTGAGAGAGTTTTATTCATTCATACTTTATTAACCCCTTCTCTCTTGTTCATGGTAATATACGTACAACTGACAAAAATAATTAAAACATCTCAAGGTATTTCTCATATGGTACTGAAGAACTAAATTAAATATTAAATCTCTATGCCAAGGTAATTAGCAAAAGTAAGCAAAGGGCAAACAAAGGCCCTGGTAGCATTACTGGCCAGAAGCAGTCTATTAGAGTCAAACTGGTATAGGGAAGTGTCTAGATTACAAAATAAGTACTGAAAATATTTTTGAAATATATGGCGTAAACCCCCCAGTTGTTAATATGCTACATTACAACCCTACAGTGCAATCATCTCTATTTTGTATATGATGTTATAATACTCATACTAAAATTAGCTAAAACTATATATGCATTTCAAAACAACAAAGAAGCATTCCTTATTTTTTGAACTACTCTGCAGTCAGATGCTTGTAGCTTAGCCAACCCTCTGCAGCTGCTTCGACACCATGCCAATGCCTTCACTTCCTCAGCCTTGCTATCCTTAGGAAACAATCTCTGGAGACCTAACGAGTATTGCACAAACAATACTGTATCCTCCAACTGTTGCTAAATGCAAAATCCATCTTTGCTTCTTTTGTTTCTTTTGAAGGACACTGAATGTGTGCATTGGATTTCATTTTTGGTTGATGAAATAATATTTTATTTTCTTTCAAAAAGGAGACAGATCAACCTAAGAGAGGCCCATTACAATAGAGGTCAGAAGCAGTTCAGTGGATGGGGCAGGAGACCAGGAATCAGTCAAGCTGGCTTCCTGGATCAGCCAGCATTCTGTTGCGTGACCTTGTGCAAAGGCAATTCACTACACTACGATCCCTCTCCTTTTTTGGAGCATACACCTCTCCAGGACACATTCAAGACAAAATTATGTGCCAAATCCTATATGACTATAAAAATTCCCCTGGTTATTTATTTTTATTGGGGGATTTTTTTTGCTGCCAGTGAACCCTGATGATGGTCTTGCACACTACTGTACAAAAACATTGTCTAAGCAGCAAGCAAATCAGCTGGAATCTCTAGGTAATACTGAAATACAAATAATTACTAACAGGAAACACTGCTTGGCTTACACAGTACAATAGGGGAAGAAAAAGGAGGAGGACTTAAAATAGAAACCCCATATGTTACTAATCTGATTATTAGTTGTCTCATTAAAAAAATGCTATGGTTACAAAAAAATTAAGAAAATTTATCAATCCAAAAGTGTTCCAGCTTCTCCTAAAGAGATAAGGTGTTCGTCCTTTATACTTTTAATCTTGCTTCATAAAATGATACAATTCAGTTTCAAACAAGAACTTTACTGGTTTTCAAATATATTTAATAGGAACCTGATGCTGACAGACACATTAGGAAGTTTCTTTCCAAGTACAGGCAGCACATCTTTGTCAATATTTTAGACAATAACTCTAAGGAAATTACTTCAAAGTTTTGGGGGGTAAAAAGTTTCTAGAGATATCTAAATTCTCTTTTTTTTTTCTGTGGAGTGAATGATATTGAGAAAAAAGCATGTTCCAAGAAAGTAATTTCATTCAAAAAAAGCCCTAGACTTTCTGAATTTCAGGATCTGAGCCTTGAAGCAATTAGATATTATCTATTTGCTACTGTGAGGAATAACAGTAGTCCATACAGACCAAAGTAATTTCCTCCATTACCAACATGCTGAGAGTAACTTTTTGTTGAGAGTCCAAATGAAGCTCCTCTTCCTCTCAGCCAGCTTAGTCATTTCCACTCCTGCCTTGTGCTGACACAATGTTCCAGGGAATAAGTGCTACAGTGAAAAGTGAGATGGTTGTTTGTTTTTAAAATTGCTGGTTTTCATTGTTTAGAGTTGTCTGTGACTTATTGTTGATTGTTAATAAACAGATGATCACCAACTTTCAAAGATGTGAAATAATATTCAGTTAAACTGTAAATACAGACACAAGAGAGAAAAGCTTTGAAATATTTTCAGGGAAAAATCAGACACCTCTATTTAATTTGAGGCATGGCATAGGATTGGCTCCAGCACAGTAAGTACTATGTAGTAACACTGAACTTTAAAGGAAAGCAACAGACACGCACAGATAATATGAATAGGTGCTTTTAAGCAATACTTGCAGCCCATTATAATTGAGATGACTGATCAAAGAAATAAGCCGAAGCACATAAAAATCTCTAGCCCTTTCAACATTTTGCCCTTGAACTCCACAGAATTTTACAGATAAAACTTTTTTGAAACAGAAATTCCAATTCCACTCAGCCTCTTCAAAACACTTATCTAAGTTAAAATAGGTCATCATCTGCAGAGATATGAACTATATTTACAAAGCAAATTCTATCATTACCATCATAACAAAGGAAGTTTGACTTTGCTCCTTTCTCTTGTTGTTGATTTTGTTATATAGCAGTTCTCTGAATCCTAGACAATGAAAAAAGTGTTGGTATTATATGAGAGTTACTGCTACCTGATATAAGATTTGTTTAATTTGCAACTTCCTCTTGTCTCAAGCAAAAATATTATCTGTATGATTTTATTTAGTAGAACTGGAATCTTCTTGGGATAGAACAACAGTTAAATTGTTAGTGTTGATATATATTCTACACTACAACATATAATTAGTGATAATACTTCAATAACTATATGATTTCTAGGATTAAGTAAATTATAAAATAGTCCTATGATTCCATGGGTAAAAAACCTCCTACATCGTCAAACTTCCCTTATTTTTCATTTTCCTTCTTTAAATCCTGAATACAGACATCAGGCATTTTGCACCTTCTGCTTCCAAGAAAAACATATCTCCACATCAGTCTCTCCAGCATTTACCGTTAGAAATCTCTGCTTAAGAAACTGGGCAAATCTGTATTTGTTCCCAATGCCAGTATGAGTTGATTAAATCAACTCCAGCAAACACAGAATGAATCACATGAGCCTAATCCAAAAGCCAAATGCTCAGTGCCATCTCTAAGATGAACACAAACACCTCTAAATTGGGAAAGCATTAACACTGGACTGGGACTACAAATGGACCCAGTAGTGATGGTTACTGACCATTTGAGCTGGGAAGCACCAAAACACCTTCCTTCAAAACTAATAGCTTTCCTTAGTTCACAGCTCTTTGCTGTCAACAGATGTATTGTGAACTTTCCTGTGATGATCCCTGTGGTCAGTATTGAAGAGTCCCGAGTGTTGGCTGTCCTTCCACCCACCATGCACATTAGCCATGAGACATGGATCGCAGCCATAAAACAGCACCTTGTGTTCACAGCGAAATTAAACTTTCAAAAGATGGCTGTCCAGGGATGCATCCTGATAAACAGTTCTTACAAATAAAAATGCAACCAATTTTTTTATTCCTACTTAGGTAATAAGACTATCTCAGCACCTGACAAATACTTCAGTGCTCCAACACTGCAGACTCCAGAGAGAGGACAATTCCCTCTGCTCAGCAGCCAAACAACTACGGAGACTACACCTGAGAGCCTCTTTATATAGAAGGATGTTGTGACTCAGTGGTTTCAATTATCTCAAACTGGCAGGAAAGAGCTATATTCCAGTGCTATAAACCTATAATAAAAGAGAAAAGAATCATTTTGGGGGGAAAGGCATTTTCAATGCAGCAGTGACTGAATAGCTTCATTTTTTGTTCCTTTCAGCACTGCTTCCTTTCCAACAAAAGCAAATTTTGAGTGACAGGAAAGTACATTTTCCTCTCTGCCCTGCAGCTCACTCTGTGACTGTGCAATCAATGATAAAGTCTGAAATGGGAAAAAAGAAACCCACCAAACCCAACAGTGCAGTGAATGATGAATGCCATACAAAAATATATGTCCTTGTATGGCCTGGAGCTTCAAAAAAGAAAAGAAAGATCCCTGAAGAAATACAAATATCCAAAAGACAGACAATCCTTAGTTAACAAGGTTTTTTTCCTGAAAGTAGGCATACTAACTACCTGCACACCACCACTACTGCTTTGTTAAGGGACATGATATTGGGTAAATTGGGTCAACACAACGGCAACGACCAGCAAGTGCCATGTTGTTGACAAAGTACAAAAATACACTTCATAAAAATCCTCATCTAGTCAGACTTTCATGTGTTATACAGGTGACACTTAAGACTAGATTTGTGCATTATTTCAACCAGCAACACTTCTTTTGGCACTTTTTTTCACTTGGTCGAAAAAAGCAGAATGGAAAGACACTATCAACTGCACTTTGAATTTAGTCATGTCTCATTCACACTCAGAGTTGCATCCTCTTAATTAAAGGCAGGACTGTAAGCAAGTTGAAGCAGCTTTATACTTTATAGGTAAATCACCCAATCCACTTTAGGTTAATTTATGTGTAGTTCTACTCACCAAAGCAAAAATGTCTAACAGACGCATTAGGAAGGTAATACAGAAACTCCCTGTGTGCACAAGTTTTAACTTAAACTTGTTTTCTCATGAAGTCAGTACCAGATTTCGGATCTTGGAGTCCCAAAGAGTAATAATGGAGTTTTGGTTTCCACACCCATGTGAAAGCTGGATACACAGACACAGCACAGGGTTAAAGAACTCTCCAGCTACAAGGACAGCAGAGGAACCAATATGGATGGGAACTGTAGTCACTACAGGAAAGTTCACGAAAGAACTGAACCTGAATGACTCTTTCAGGAGAGGTTAGAGGAATAATAACAGACATTTGCATTTGAATATACGAAGCCTGGAAGATACAATGTGAAAAATTAGAAATAACAGTAATGATAACCCAGAAAACTGAATAAAGCAGCATATTCAACCAGAAATTAAGTAGGAAGTTTTTGTAACAAGTCTAAGAAAGTAGTTATATGTTACCATATGAATAGCAAGCAACAAATAATTGCATTTTGAAACCAATTCTGACAAGAACTCTGAATTTGCCTTAATGACCATAAAAAGTACTTTAGAACACACTTTGAAAGACCAAACTGAAGAAAGTAAACAAAGTACAGTGAAAGTCTCATCTCCCACTATTATTCCTTCCATATTTACTGATCAACTGAGGTGAACTAATGATACAAAGAAATTCCTGCTTCTTGTCCTATCCAGACACACATTGCCTAATTCAAGGTCCCACACTCTTCGCAAAAACACCTGCACAGTGACCCAAACCCTTGTTCTACTCCAGATTGCCAAAAACCTCTACCTCATCTAAATCGTAACAAGAGCTCACAAAAGCAGAATAACCCATTAGTATAAAAGACAAAGAATAGAGAGGAATTTCTGAAGAACATAGTGCATTGCATTTGCCAATACAATCACATTTTTACCATAGTTGCTTTGGCAATTTAGATTTTCCACATGTAAGTCAAAAAGCCAACATGAAGTGGTTGACCCTCTATTTGACAGGCTGCTTCAATGATTTTTTTTCTCAAATTAGTACACATTTTAAAAGCAGACTACTGATCCTAGAGTACTACTACAGTAAACAACCCTAATTTATTAAAAGGGTTGCTATGAAGCAACTTTGTTTTAAGAAAACATATGAATTAGCTTCACTCAAAACAGCTGTTTGAATCCAATTTTCAAAGAAAAAAAAAGAAAAATATATGTTTTTCAGAAAAAAATATAAATTAAGAAGAAAAAAAATAAATTCAGTCATACATAAAATAAACCAAGGCACACATAATAGTAAATCAATCTATAGATAACAGAAAGTGATGGATCCTGCAAATTTCCCCCAAGCAAACAACTGTAAACGTCTTTGATCTATAGCTAATAAAGTGACTTAGGGAAAGTCTAGGCTTGATTACAGTTATTCAAATTTACACTTTTTTGCTAAGAGCTAAAAATATATTCTTGATGAACTCCTGAAAACCTGGGAAAAGCTCACTTATATTAAATAATAATCTTCTTAATAATTATTAACTTGCATAAAAATAGTAAAATTCTGTCTGTAAGAAACTTGTAATAATAATGTTAAAGCTGCACATTTAAAGACTTTTAGCCTAAAGAATTATCCTCATCTAAATTGTTTAATTTATAGGAAACCAATACTAATCCTTAGATTAAGAGAGGCATATAATTAAAAAAAAAGATCAATCAGGAGCTGAGGCAGAAAATTATGTTAACATTTTGTACTGAAAGCTTCACAAGAAAGGATTAGTGCAGTTTGCAAGAAACTCATTCAGAGTATTTGTAAGTTACAATAGGCATATTGATAAGATATTATGCAAAATATGAAGGCTAAAAAGTCCAACTTCAGTAAAAAGAATTTTAAGTCACTCTAATGTGCAAGTGGGAAAAGATATGTTTATAAGGTGAGGTCTAAAATCTGCAAGTCCTAAAAAACCCCCCACGAGGCAGAGATCAAGGAATTCTGATCCCTTGCAGAGCAGCTTTGGTAGGACAGACCAGCAATATGGTTTTGAAAAGTGCAAAATTACAACTTTAATGTAGGGTGTATTTGGAAAATGACTGCTCTGTAGCATGAAAAAGCAGAGAGATTATAGACAGAGGTAGGACTCCACGTGACAGAAGGAGTCAATTAGTCCTGCTCTGCCCACACCCCCTGCACTGCCCAGTCCTGCTGTCCACCCCGTGCCAGCCTCCCTGGGAGCCGGCCCATCTCCCTCCGCAGCAGAAGGGCTGGGAAAGGAATGGGAAAGGAATAAGGAATGGGAAAGGAATGGGAAAGGAATGGGAAAGGAATGGGAAAGGAATGGGAAAGGAATGGGAAAGGAATGGGAAAGGAATGGGAAAGGAATGGGAAAGGAATGGGAAAGGAATGGGAAAGGAATGGGAAAGGAATGGGAAAGGAATGGGCACTTCCAGCTGCAGCAGCTACTGCAGGAAATCACAGCCTGGTCCACGGAGCTTCAGAACTGGAGCACAGGAGAGGAAAGTGCCATACCCACAGCAGCAGGAGTGGATTACAAAGCTCATGGCTCTCTTCTGGTAACAGTAACCTGACATTGGATTGTCTCAGCTGAAGAAACTGCTGCCTCGCTCTTTGAAACACGCACTTGTATTTCCCCAAGACTTCTAAGTTTGCTATTCTTCGATACCTATTTTCAACCTTTGCCAAGGCTTTGCAAGGGTTTTTACAAGCGACTCATTTTGATATTCTCTGGCTGAGCATGAAATTCATCCCCAGTAGACAGCCAACACAAACAGCATTTAAAGTCTTTTTTTCTAGTACTACATTTGCTGTCTCACTCCTACTTGAAAAAATCCTGCTGTAATAGCAGCCACTATTGTAAAGCAGTAAGCCATTAAGTCATCATTTTGCCTCAGTATTTCATCTTGCTTCCTCAAAACCACTTAAAAATGTTATTTTTACTCATGGTATTGCTAAGTACAACTACTAAAAGCTTAGAAAAAAATGTTCATTATAAATAACACTAATTTCACTCTCAGCACAACATTACATCATGCTGCTACCAAAGCAATCAGAAAAGCTGGCAGTCACATACCAGATACAGTATCAGGATGCATCAAATACTCCACAACACATCATGTTAAATATCATCCAAACTTGAAGAGTTTTTTAGCTACAGAAACTTAAAATTAGTCTTCTATTAAAGCTTCCAAAGGTGACGGGCAAGGTTACAGGACTTCTAACTAAGATAAGATACCTGAATTGTGTATATGAAATTATAAACATCTTGATTGCTCGCCATAATAGGAAGCTTCTTTGCAAAACAGGGCAAAACAGGAATTAAAGATGTTTTGCACTAAAATCCATCCCCTCATGCAGGGTCACAGAATTTATACAATCTCTAAACTCTTCTGAAATAGCTGCACGTGTAAATCGCACAAGCCCCTAGGAATCTGCTAGACTTCTTTGTCTTCGCATGTCCTGAACAAAAATAAGAATCTAATATAATATACACATCTGTACAGATACACATGCATGCATCCTTATACATCTGAGTGCACACACACATACATACACATGTGTTCCGACCCTCATGGTCCCAAGGAGCTTTGAAGTGTTTCCAGTGTAACTGTATCTTGCTATGGAGCAACCCAAAATCTAATTTGAAGTTTTATCTCTGAAGAACAAAGACAGGTGACATAGGCATTAGCTAGTGCAGGGGAATTTGAGAAATCTGAGGAAGCAAAATGAAAAAAGGTTCAAAGCAAAGGCTTAGCACTAGCAGTGCCAGAGTCATGCTTTTTTTAAACCAGCTGTAAAAAGCTGACCTAAACCTCTACAAAGGGGGAATTTGACAATCCACTGAAAAAATAATATATTAAAAGGCAACATAAAGAACCTTGCCACTTCTAACATTAGCTAGCTTTAAGTCTGAACATCAGTGAGAGTCCATTCTGACAAGAGAGCTTTACAGCTGTATCTTCACACTATGGTACTACTAATCATAACCTATATGGTACTCTAAGGAATAAAAAATATATTTGGCCTGAACAAAGCTGGAAATTCTCTTCTCTCCCAGGAAATCTGATAAAGCAAGCTCAGAAGAAATATTTCTGACATTGTTTTCTCTCATCAGAACTAACTATTCCAATTCAGCAATTGGTTTAAAACCAGCAAGTCTGTTGCAGAGCAGCACTGATACATGTAAGAAAGAGGACGTAAAACTGACAGTGCAACTCCGTAAGTTGTAACAGTCATATTATTCTTTGGCCTAAAAAAAATCCATCAAAAAGAAAACGTTCTATCATAAAGTAAGTCCATCTTCAAAAAATAATAAAATGAAATTTAGCATTGAATTATTAAAAAAACCAAATATAGAAAAATAAATTCTGATTATTGCACTTAAACCCATTTTAACTTTGCAACAGGAGTGATGCATTCCAGAACAAACCTCCTTGATTTCTTTGACCATTTTTCAAAACAACACCAGGTTGTGAAGTAACTTTTTTTTTTCTTGGCTAAAAACTGCGCTATGAATCATCAAGAAAACCATTACACAGCACTTTCTGAGCTCTGTTAATTCCTTTCAGACAAAGAACAGCAGTTTTCATCCTTTCTGGAGCCACTTTCAGTAGGGTCAAGGCACTTCAAAATATCATTACAATTAAACCCGTTCTCTGTATACACCTATACAACAATAGCATATGACTGTAAATTCACAACTCCCCTGTAAAGCAATTTTCAAGAAAAGGCTTTGCTAAATTTGTACCAATCTTTTACTACAAGTATCAGCACTATACAGGAAGAACAAAATTGCCAGGCTGCACTCTAGATTATGAAAAACAGAAAGGAAAAAATGACACAATATCACACAGAAGATGAAACTGGATGCAGACAGATTAAATGGTTGACAAAACAGGCAAAATTCAAAACATTAATGCAACACCAGGCATTATTGAAAAACCAAATAGAAGCCACACTTTAATCTCTATAGAAAAATGAAATTTTTGTTGTGATCTTTGTCCTCAAAATGCTTGAAACAAAATTTTTGACTGTTAAAACCACACTCTTTTGTGAAAGTTTCACATTTTTGTATGAATTGTATCAATAGCCTTAGATCAAGGATGAGAGAACATTCCAAAAACTTTGTTACATGCTGGTTCTACTCAAAGAGTGAAAACAGTAAGGGAAGAAGCTAAGATGTTCCTGAATGGCTTCTGCTCTCTGCCTGGATTATCTTAGAGGAAATTTCTTTTAGAGGATTTTTTTTTAGTCATGGCAATATTGCCTGTTGCCATCAAATACCTCCCTGCAAGATTTATATTAGCCTACCAATTATGTAGCAAGTGTTCCTTTATCTGACAATGCACACTTATTACTCCATGGTTGATGCTCCATTCCCAAAGTGTTCCTGGCCAGGCTGCATGGAGCTTTGAGCAACCTGCTCTAGTGGAACAGGGCTGGGAATAGATGATCTCTAAGCTTTCTTCCAGTCCAAACAATTCAATCATTTTGTGACCTTTTTGTGTATTAAAAGCCACATACTTTGCTTTTAAAGCAAATGAAGTTATTCCTGTTACTTTTGCTTTGAAAAGAATATATTCTCTGCTACTACCTGCATCAATACTGATCAGAGATTATTAAACTCTTGGGGGAGTGTAGAAAAAAATGGAGCAAAAAAGGAATAATATTGATTCTTCTTGGAAAAAGAATTTACCAAGACTACTTCACAGACATTTACAATGTGCAACCAAATATTTTGCATCTTGACATACCTAATCCAGGGAAAAAAATCTCTGAAATACATTTCCTTTTCCTTTCCACAAGATGTTACCAAGTTTAAGAGTTGGAACTTGAAAAAAAATACATTAGGAAAACCACTCTGAGTTAGAATGTGTTTAAAAATAAGGACAGGAAAGAGACATGACAAAACTGAAGAGAGGTAAAAAACATTTGAATAGAAAAAATATTAACAAACAGGCTGATAAATACATTGCATATTCTGACATTTTTGTTATGTAGAGCCTTCACAGAGAGCACAGCATGTTACAGCAGGAGGCCCTGTAGGAGAGCTCCAGTTTAAATCCTCCCAACTCAAAAATCTCCTGCTGGGAGATTTTTATCTGAAGAACTTAATTAACAGCAAGTTTAATATAGAGTCTCTAAAGTATACTGTTGGTTTTCATTCAGAACAGCAAAACCAAAACAAGACAGACATAAGCAGCAAAGGGCATGAATTCTGTTTGTCTCACAAAATGTGTGTTATCTCCCCCTTCCTCCCCACAGGGTGGAAGGGAGAGGTATGAGAAAACATACAGCCCTGCTGAACAGAACATCCATCACACAGAGCTGACCCACCCTGCTGCAGGATGGTATCAGATACACTAGGTTCTTTCCTAAATACTCAAGTTTCTTTTCGGATGCCGAAGGGGTTATTTCTGGAATTATGAAAATTTTACAAATCTCTTCCCATGACCTTTCTGACATTCAAACTTTGATGAATAGCTCCCACACTAGATTGCTCATTCTGAGAAGAAAATTTCATGTTCCTTTTCCTTAGTAGCAGATAAATTATGGATTGTCCACAGCAATGATTAAACACAGTTTACAAATACACTGGCATATCAGTCATTTGTTCTTAAACCCAAAATGCCTGACCTTTTTTCTGGCATGACATTTTTCTTTTCAACCTTACAATGGCTCTTGTCAAAATCAACTTTTAAAAGCTGTTCCGTTCCATATCTCACTCGTGTCATAGGTTCTGCAGGCTATTCCTAGTTATACAGCTAGGAACAGAAACCATGCCTACAGACAAATCAAACTGCAAAATCAAGCACTCCAAAGTCAGCACATGTCAAAGTCATTGCCAGAAGCAATGGGCAGGATGCCTGGGAGCCTTGATCTGCCCTTGCCCTGTGTGCATGCATTATGGAGAGTTTTTATTTATAGAATTACATCCTACCACCACCCACAAGGCTGCTCCCTGATTCAGTTAAAAAGAAGAATCAACACCCATCTACTGAGCAACTACTCAGTATTTTTGTTTTCTTCTCAGCATTTGAAATACAGTTTGAGACCTTCTCTACTGAGCACTAATCAAGTTTTTGTAAAAAGGTGGACTCCTTAGTTTCCTGGTGTGATATTCAATAAGGCTCATAACTGAATCAACTAAGCACCTTACAAAACACTGTCCTAAAAATACATCCCTAAAACCTATAAAGCATTATCTCAAAATTTGAGCTGGAAGAATTCAGGCACAGAAAGACAAAAAACATTCAAGGTTTTGGTGTCAAACACTCAGCAGCATCGGTGTAGACTACATCCAGACTAGGTGTACTTGCATAGTATTTTTATTACATATAAAAGTAGAATTTTGTATTTACTTAACATAAAATTACCATTAATTCAATTGCACGTGAGAGCTTAGAGTACTTTTCTTAGTTAAATTCTAGATTCTCAAGTCAAACAAAAGAAATCCCACAAGTACTGACTACAGAAATTCTGATTTTATTTTATATAGAATCACCAAAAGAAACCTGGGGAAGGCAGGAATACTGCCCAGATCTCAACACAATCCTGACCGCTACTCTATAACTAAATTCTAAAATAAAGTCAATAATATGGCTAGTAGTCCCAAGCTTCTCAAATATATATACTTGGCAGAAAAATGTAGGTCACCATACTAAAAATAAGAGGATTATCTATGAAAGGCCAAAACTTTGTTACAGGGTAGGGGGAGGACACACAACATGACCAAACCATACAAGACAGAAAACTACGCTAATGTCTACCAAAACATACATACTGAAAGCAATTCTGCACTTTAAGGCAGTAGCATGCCAGACAGCAACATAATGAAGGGAATGGAAAATAACACTATATTTGAAGGTCTATTAATACTATGTGGGTCAGATACTAATAACCCAAAACCTGGCTGAAAAGAACCCTCTCACACAAGTCTGCAAAGCCATTAGGTATTTTGTCCACTGCCAAAATGCTTTTTTAGTCCCACAGTGTGGGAATTGATGAATACTAGGGACATGAACACTCGAGAAAAAAAAAAAAACAAACTTCTGTAGAATATTGTGAAAGAAAGAATTATAGAAGATTTATAGATCCAACTAGCACATGCTCAAAAATAAATACGAGAAGTTATTAAAATCTATGGCAGATGTTTGTGCAATCCTATTCTGATAATGCTGTTTAATGAAAGCTCTGTACCACAAATTCAGAGCAAAGATAATTAATAAAAAGCTGAAATAATTGGGTTACTATTAATTAATTTACAGAATTGTATTAAAATATTTGTACTAAATAAAACCACAATAAAAACATTTGTGTACAAATCAATCTGTCATTTTTGCACTACATTCATATATCATATGTAAAAGACAAAGGGCATAGCACAATTTCCAAACCAAAAAATTTATTAAATGGAATTAAGACAGAGCATATGGACCTATGTATATACTGTGTGCATATATGCATTCCTATTCTACAGATACAGCTGTTAAACATGTTATCAACCTGAAAAGTCAGGATCAATTTCAAATCACTGCCATAATGCAGAAGTACATTTTTTTCCAACAAGGAAGTGAAGCAATCATGAGAGCAAAACTAGCACAAAAAGTGGTGTCTTCTCACTCCCTTGACATCTTTAAATGAAGGATGGATATACTTCTGGCAAATGCATTTTAACTAAGCACAAACTGAAACTGCATTTTGGTCAGTTAAGTCAAAAGGTTCATTATCAGGAGACCTGAATGAAAGATAAAGACTTGTTGTATGTAAAGGATGCCAGACTTGGCAATTTAATGGTCCCTTCTAGCCACAAACTCCATGAAGAATTCTCCCAAAGAAAACCATGTAATAAATACATTATTACAACCAATTTAATCAAGCCCACACTCACTACCCTAAAAGTCCATTACTGTCCTCTTTGCCAGAGGTAAAGATCTCCTTTGGAGGTGTTATCCACAAGGCAGAATAGCATCCTTAGGATGCTACACATCCTCCTTCCTTATATTCAAATTCAATTTGCTATGTACTTGATCCTATTTACTCCTCCATCTCCATACTCTTCGTCTCCCTCACAAACACTGATGTCCTTTTTTAAAGAAGGTTAAATAAATTAGGAGAGCAGTTTTGGGTTGTTGTTGTTGTTGTCTTGTTTAGTTTTTTCTTTTTAATTACATTCTCAATTAAAATAATTTCTGTCAGCAGGCAGCTTAATATAATATTCAAACCATGGCTATTTACCAAAACAGTAACTGTCTCTCACAGCTCCTAAAGCAAAGTCAAGTTACCCTTAAAGGACAGAACTGTACAGCACTTTGGCAGCAAGCAAAAAAACTTTGCTTGTATATACAGATCTACATAAAATTTTTGAAATATAGTTATTCTTGCTGTGATACATAGTTATCATATCAATACCTCTCACAAGAGAACCTTACAGTTCCAAACAGTAAAGTAATCACTTTAAAGAAGAGTTCACCTAGTGATCACTTTAAATAGCTATCATTAGGCCTAAAAAGCATTAAAACTACCTGTGGCCAGGTTCCAAAATGTATTTAAGGTGTCTCTCTGAATTTCTACTGATTTCATCAGGAAGCCAGGTATCTGAACATCTTTGTGCACCCAACTCCACTCGTACAATAATCCCATAGAGACCGACTTTATTATGAGAAAGATGCAACAGTTTATTTTTGCTGTTATATAAAAGCAAAATAAATAGTAGCATGATTTAAGAGACCACTTATTTCAAATAAAAAACCCTCATTAATACATCACAACCAGGAGTTTACATATCTGAAGTTACCAGAAAGACAGTCCACTATGCTAAAAATATATACAAGCATCCTGTTTAGGCCAAGTGGATGACATGTGTTTGCTGAAAACAAACTTGCCAATTCCTCTGTCTTCGACAGAGCTCAATACCATTAAATCTAAGCAGCAGTGAAAAACAAGAAGAAAAAACTCTATGGCTTAGCTAACATTTAAATCAAATTTTAACTACATGTTATGCATGGAAATTCAGCGGGTTCTCAAACTAAAAATGTGGCAGCTGAGAGGCATCTGTCTCAGTCAGACACACAGGAAAGCACATGATGCAGCCACAGCATTGCCTGTCTCTGAACTCCTATACAAGGAAAAGACAGGTAACAGTATAAATTTCAAAGAAACATTCTGTGCCAATCACCTGCAATAGTTACTCTCTCTAGTTGCAGATCCAGCCTTTGCAACTGCCACAGAATACCTTGGCCAAGAAGGAGAAACAATTACAGAACTCTCTCACATATTTTCTAGTAATTTAGAGTATATAGAAAAGAACATCCAAAAGCAAACATAGGCATTTTCAAGAAAGAGGCAGATATAAACTATTATATGGCTTACTGTTGAGATTGTAACCAATAGCCTTAAAGTATCTCAGCGAAAAAAAAAAAGACATGATTTTGGGAAAAGACATGATGAAAACCCCAAACTGTTGCATTTGGCATGTTGTTTTCATAAGAGAAAACTAGAGTATATCTAAGACAATATCACTCTTTCACTTGTATTACATTTCCATGTGCGTGATCTGCACTTCTAGGATTTCGTGCACATTTTCCTTCCACTCAGGCTGTGATCAGAGGCATAAATTGAGGGAGCATGCCATCTCAGCTCCCAGTTTTCATAAAAATTTTAACATTTCAACTGTTTATCTACTCCTGATTAAAAGAATTCAAGAGAGAGAAAGTAAGGGAAACATACAAAAGCACATTAATTACATTTTACATTAAATATAATTTGAGTATTTTCACCTCACTTTAAAACACCGTGTACAGTGTGTGCACATATACAAAAACCACTCAAAATTCTCTGCTGGCCGTTCCACCACACATGGAAGGTGAAGAACTAAAATTGAATTCCATTTTATTGTCATCTTAGACATTCTAAGGACCAGAGTGCACACAATCATTCTGTCCATCTACTCTCTCTTCTCCAGCTTTTTTTCCATAACTTCCAAAAGACTGGGACAAACCTTTCACATGATTTTGACAAGGTACAAAGAACTAAAGAATATCTAACAACGTGCTTGTTCTAATTAAAATCAAAATGTAGAGGTGACAAAGAAGTAGGTACTCCACTAAATATCTTTTATATTGGAGATACTGTGGGAGAAGGGTAAGAGGGTGCTGGGGACAGGTATTATATCTGAGGGTTTTCCATGGCATTTTCCCAGAGAGGAGATGCAGTTATCTTAGAAGGATTTTACAGAAGATTAAAAAAGCAGCTTCACTACTTTTTTCTTATAAAAATACACTTTTAAACAGAAATGCCTTTTTCAGAGTATATATGTTAGGAGCAATGAAAACACAGGTTGACAAGTTAAAAAAGAAGAGTTTATTAAATATATAAGGGAAAAATAATGGTGGTTATTGTGAAACTGGGTACATAAGATTGTATTTTCTGCTACATTTCTGTTAAGTATGATGTAATTCCTTGCCTGTAAGGAAGGAGGAAACCAATTTTGATAACAAGGCTAAATTTATGAAGTAAGAAACTGTGCCAAAACAAGCTACTCTTTACCTACCCTGTAGAATGACTGACACACCCAAAATAATAATTTGGAGTAATTCTTACTTTGATGGGAGTGACTCAAATTTCTGCTCACTGTAACAAAGAAAAACATTTGCTTTCTCCCGTAAGCAGCTATGCAAGAGCATATTTTTAGTAATTACAGTATTCAGAAGAATCCCTGGATCTGGACTCCTGCTCTCTTTAGCAGCACTAAAACATGCGCAATTTATAAAAAATACAACTGGCCCACAAAATTGCTCAAACCACTTCTTTAAGTAGACTTGCTTTAACATCTTTAAGTCTCCTGACCATATATTACTGATTCATTCAGGACAGGATTCCACAAAAGGATGTCAAGGTCTACAGGCAGCCATGAAATAAAATAGCCCCAAATTAGTTTTCCTTCATGTTCAAAGGTAGCCTTTACACCCTTTCAGCAAAATTCTGAAAACCACAGCATTCTCTATAAACATTTCTACAAATATAAAGCACACCATCTATAACAGTATTTCCTGTATACCTTTCTGTGAGTTTACAGTGGACATTTTACAAATCCCTCTTCCTCTGTAAATGTCTAAATCCCAGTAAATATCTGGCAGGACACCAAAAGTAAACCACTGTGCAAGTAGCAAGGCAGCTGGGGGCTACACATACAAAGCACTCAAGAAACAGAGTATTTCCCACTGCCTACACACAAGACCAAAATCTACTGCTGTTATTGCCATCACAGATGAGAAAAGGCAAGTCAGGGAAATCCATTTGTGTCATTGCATGTCCGGTGGCCATCACTCAATGCCAACAAGCCAAAAATCTATAGGAAGTACATTTACTGCTACTACTGATCAAAGATGTGGAAAGAGGAGGCTGTTTTATTTTAGTCTTGCTGAACCTGAGTTGCCACATACTTGCAATAAGATGTCACTGAAAGAGGCTGAGAGATCAAGACCTACACAGTCAGATGTATCTGAGTTGCCAACACAAAGATAGCAATAGGTTTTATGCTACTCTGTGTCTTCCATGATTATACTTGTTTCTAGTCATCTCCAACTCACCAAGGCACATTGATTATTTTGTCGAGGTTTAGAAATGAACTGTCCTTATAGTCCTGTCTCTCCCTGCCCCTATCTTTGGATAATCTCATCCATAAACAAATACTGAAAACAGCCTGGGCTCTTTCCAGAAACTTTTTAAAGAGAGGTATGGCAGAAATGAAACAGTATTTCCATGTATACTGCTTATATTTTAAATCGTTTGCATCAAAAAAATAAATCATCCTGAGAAGTCACCCTATTTTTCCACTGAGAAGGAAGTCAGACTGGCTCATTTGCAAAGGAGATTTTACAGCTGATTTAATATAATCTTCATTATCTGCTAGAAACGAAGACCCAGATCTATTTAAACAAATTCCATACAACATAATCTTGGCTCAGCTAGCCAAAGTACAGGATCTACTCAAACCCCAACTACAGCACATACAAGACACAATAACAATCCATATTCCAAAAGATACCCAAAGCAAACTTTGATTTAGATTTTCAGAATACCCTGCAGATACCCATTCTGATCAATTTCAAGTCACTCTTAAATGTATAAAAGAAAAGAGAGGCATACAAAAGAAATTAATTGAACTATCTGGCATGTTGCTGCATTAAATCAGCAACAAATTAGTAGACAACAAACTCCAAAGAAAAACCTGGAAGAAAGCTTTACTTCGCACTTGCATTCCTTAACTTAGGAAAATCAGAGAAAGAAAATTCATGGACTCTGCAGCAGGATTTTATTAAGTTAGGAAAATGATCAGAAGGTAATTTCAATTTGCATTTTTCAGATCTTGAGAGGACTGTACCACAGACAAAAGACAAAAAAAAATTTTGCATTAAAAAAAATCTTTTATAACATACAGAACTGTAGAATAAAGCAAAATATTTAAAATGAGACAAGACCCACATAGGATTTCAAAAAAAGGCAAGAACAGGCAGCATGGGATGAATAATGAACTTGCTCATCAAAAAGTTTTTGTTTCTGCCTTGACTATGCCAGCAATTACTTAGTGTAAACCTAATGAAAACCTTAAAAGCTGCAATGGTAAATTAAAAAAAAAACAACAAACAATTCCCACATATCATTGACTTTGAGACCTTTTGTCTCACATCAAAGGAGTTTGCCATTGTCTCTTTGCAGAATTCTGCAATTGATAGTACTCACAGAAATACTAGTATCTTTCAACAGTAATGAAACTGGCTATTATTCAAGTGATGATCTATTCTCTCTTTCCCAAGAACTATAAGAATTTTTTTAAATCATTGCTTTTGGAAACATAAAACAATCTAGTCTTCTCACTTTCCAGAATCAAAATATGTGATGTTGGTAAACCTCACATACAAAATCCAAATACATTAACAGCTGCCAAACTAGGAAGAGAAGCACTCTGGTGACTACATTTTTGATCTAAAATAACAAAGACATAATTCTATCATTATGAAATGACATATAAGAAGCAGACTTCCCAATTAATTTTACCAATTGTACACACCTCAAAATGAGGCCTAAATCTAACATAAGTTAGTGTCAGAAAAAAACCCCAACAAAGTAAATAAAGCAGTCTTGAAGTGTGTACCTCAAAGAAAGTGCTCTAAGTCACATGCCAGTGCAAGCTATGACGGCTATTTACATAGTGCATTACAAAAAAAAAAGCAGAATATATGAAGAAACTGCCTGCTGACTTAAAGGCACCTAGGTCTCTTTAACACAGAAAGTTTTCATCTAGTCTGAAGTTATACACCTGAAAATACCAACTGAGAATAAAGACTACCACATGATTTTGGGTCGATCTCAATGAAGTGCTATAAATAAGAAGGAGTTCAATCTCAATAGGTAATTTTTTCAAGTATTCCTAATATTTACAAGTAGACATATTTTTTCAATATATGACTAAATATTCCTAGATTCACAGAAAATTGAAGTGCTTTCTGTCAAAAATTCAACACAATAAAATATATTCAAGTAGTTAATAGAAAAAAATAGAACATTATGTTCTTGATAAACACACACAAACTTTATGCAAGCATAGCTATGAATTTAGAACCAAACCATTGCAAGTATTGTATCTTTATTCTGCATGATACATTATTTTCTAATCTTTGAGATACAAAACATTCTTTGTCAGCTAATATTAAAGATTTTTAAAATGTATGTTTATCAGTCAATGGAAGCAGAAGAAAGATGGCAGGAGAACTATGGCCCTATCCCTTCCATTGGCTAATTCTCAAATATATCCAAGTAATAATTCCAGTACCAGTTTCAGTTCCATTTCTCAGAAAACATTATGAACTCCTTGGAAGGACCAACTGAAATGGGTTAGGGCAACACCAAGCTCTAACTGGTTTGTCTAGCAGCACCCCTAGCAGTATGTTCCTATTTCTACACACTACCTCAATAAAGTCTAACAATCAATTAAACTACCATATCTGAAAAATAGGTAACACTACTTACCTTAAATTTCTCATTCCCACAGTACATCAGACTTTAGGAAAAAAAAAGGAAAAAAACCCAACTAAACAGGACAAAGATGAAATTGGTTGCAAAATCCCAATGTCAGGAAACAAGGCAGGCCTACAAAGAAACTCATTTAGCGTTTTCATACAGTGAAGGGGATGCCTCAAAAGCAGTATTTTTAACAGGCATGTGGTGGGGAGAGGGAGGAATATATTTGAACTTACAATCTACAGATAGCCTTTTTCCCTCCTCAGATAGATGCACAGTTAATATGATACCAGGCAGTTATGATCCATTCCTATCCCAGAAATTTTTAGCATTCAACCGTGAAAGCTTTGCTGTTCTCATATAGTTACTTAAACACTGAGTATTTTTTTATAACATAAAACATTACAGCCACAAAATAGAAGCACACACAAAGTAAAATAGTTTGGCATCCACTCATAACACAGAGCTCTTCTCTCTCCTTTTTAATGCACCCTCACAGCCGTGGTCACAGACAGAGAGTAGCAAGAGGGCATGATTCCACACCTTAGGAAACAAGTTACAAGTGACCTGTAACCAACGGGCCAGGTAAGCTGGTCTTTGCTTGTTGAGTGCTGTAGAGACTATCAGCAGCAGTGAGTGAGAACAACTATGTACAGCACACAAACCAGATGTCAAAGACCTGCAAAACAATCAGTTCAGAGGTGGTTGTTACCTATTCAAAATTACTTATTTGAACATTCAAATAAAGCATAGTAATTACAGCCATGCTGCAAGATCCAGGTGTTTTCACACTGTCAAACTGGTCTCACATATATTTAAGAGATTATTTCCATAAAAAAGTCTTGTCCCAAATGTACTTCAACAGTGCAAGAGAAGCAAACTACCCTCCCTGTGCCATTGTGGGTCAGTCTGCTGTCCTGCCAGTCAACTCAAAATCAGTTCTGCAGTTTGTTTGCCTATGCTTTCACTGCCTGTCATTGTCTATCTCTAAGTTACCTGGCTAAATTGAGGTTTTCATTACTCATTCAGATTCCAAAGCTAACACAGGACAGGTAAACCTGCTAAGATAATCCTAAGTACTAGCTCATTAAAATTTACGTGTTTAGTAAGGCAAAGAGTAAGAACAGATTCCATAAGTATTTATTTTATGTAGTCCATATCAAACATAATTTCACACACATTTTTAATATATCTCTTCTCAGTGCTAGTGAAACTCACTGGAAGGTCATAACACATACTATAATTTAGAAATTCACATATTTAGAGCTCAGTAAATCACATGGAAGCCCTTTCGCAGTTTTGCAAGTTTCATCCTACCTTTGATCTTAGTTCAATAAATTTAGGATACTGGACCACACAGCCTCTAATAAGGTAACTGTATAAGCTCCCCCAGTGGCAGAGTATGGCTGCAGGCACTTGCCCTTTCCACGTCACATGTCAAGACAGCTGATAAGTGTACATATACAGCTCCAGGGCTTCCCAGAAACTATGCACACACTATTCAAGAAATCAGGCAGGCAAGAGCTAAACACCACTCCTAATTACTTGAGCCAGCCTACCTCTAGCCATCAAAGAAGCTGTGGGCATCACCAAGCTCTTCTCATCTGTCATTATTCTTCCGGGGGAATAACGGGGCCCAACTCTTCCCTATTACAACAAAATACATATCATAGGTGACATCTGAAAAAAATATGTCCAGGACTGCAGTACCATCTGTTTCAAAAACCCCATGGGCTTTGCAAGAGATAGACTAATAAATCAACTTAGTGGGCAATAAGGAAGTTGTATGTTCACTAGGTGGGGTGTGATTTCTCCTACTAACAATAAAATACATTTACAACTAGATGATTAATATGAACAGACAAACAGATCATGCTTTATAACAAATTTTTTTTTTTAAAGTATTGAGACTGGAAAATACCATCCAATCAATTTGGCAACCGATGAAATTTTTCATGTCATACTTCATTAATTACCTTTCCTAAGACATCAGTGAATATTTATATTGATTTCTTCACACATAAATAGTCAACTATGATTACTCTAAACTCTAGATTGTAGGTTCCTTTTAAAACTTTTATGTGAGTTACAACAGCATCTCCGTTTTTGAAAGTTCACTTTCTAATATCACCTCTGTGTAGTAATAGTTGCAATGCATTACGTAACTGACAATTATATTCTACTCAATATACAGCACACTCCTTCTCCCAATCCCCAGCTGTGCTGCATTATTAATAAAGACATGAAAAACAACAGTTCCAGATAAAATCCTTCTAGTATTTCATAGATATATTCATAAATAATGGCAGTGGAACCATCTTTGCAAGTTACTTTTCTTCAAGAAAAGATCACAAATCACTTCAGATTTACCATGCCTTGCAAACAACTTCTAGTGATGACAATTCCACAAACTTCCTAGGAAATTTCTTTCAGTTCTCATCCATACTTGTTCTTGGAAAAGGTTCTTTTCTCTTAATGTCTACTAAGCTCTAACCTGAATTCTTCCTCCTGCAACTTCAAAGTCATAATGTCCTGTCACATCCTAAACAATGTGGAGAACTATTTCTTTATCATACTTCTACATAACCAAAGGAATAAATGTAACTCTCTCAGCATCATCCTCTCTGACTAAAATAAACCCCAGCCTTTTTTAAGTTATCTGAGGTCATGAGAGGGAAGAGAAGGAAGACATTCTTGTGATTAAGAAAACTGCCAGTTTTAGTGATGGGTTCTCTATTTTTGAGAGAAATAAAAGGGAAGGTGTTCAGGAAATTGAAACAAAAATATTAGAAACATTTCTCAATTTAACAACCTAGCCTACCCATTGATAGAAAAGCAATACCCAAGGAAATACAGTATCTTCCATTATATTGCCTGTATATTACAATGCCATGCACCACCAGGACTATTAGGAAGGAGAGTGAGTTCTCCAGTAAAAGCAACATGCTCAAGTAATTAAATACATGCCACTTCTAATCTACAGTAACAGTTTACACTGACGCTAGCAGGATTTAACAATTTTTGTACATAAGTATTGCCTGTGATGTCTTCCAAATATGTGAAGATTTCACTTCACTGAAATCATCATTCAAATCTGAGAAGAATAATCTGATCTAATCTGGTTTCTGAATGGATTCTTAAAGCCCTCTTTCTCATAGTTCAGTGCCTCTCATTAAGAATAGGTTTCTTTTCACAAATTTTTGCATTATTGTTTTGCACAACACAAAGCACACAATTTGTTGAACTGCTATCCTGCACCTAACCAAGCAATGCCGCAAGGAGAACTTTACTATTCTGAAGGGTTTGGTTTGACTATGTTAGTCCTACTGGCAGAATACAAACTGAAAACAGAGATTCTGAAGAACAATTTTAAGTATAAGCATGTGAAAAAAAAAGAAGGCTGTAGAAAAAAAAAAAAACAACAGGGAAGATACCATCTTAAAATACAGTGCCTCCCAAAAGATATTTCTGGTTGTAATAAACAAGACCTTAGAGCTAGCCTTCAATTTGTAGCATGAATTGTGCTAACGACCACATTTCTAGAACATAACTACATATCAGATACCTCTTAGTAAAGGATGTAATTAAAAAAAAAATCAAATATTGCATCTGTCAGTGGCCATTTTCTCCTTTTCATTTGTCAAACTCCACCCTACAGATACACCTTTATTAAAATGATGACACAGCTGTGTTCACAACCATGAGATGAAGAGACAGATGCAGATTACTGGACTCAAGCTCATCCAGCAGACAGCCTCACGTATCAAAAGTCACAAACAGTAGTAAAATTTAGTTGATGCCTCATCAGAAGAAAAAGATAACTCCTTTAAAACTCTGCTGTCATCAAATAAAGAAAAAGGTTTGCTTGTGGATGAATTTTTGCTTAAAGAAAATTCCAGAATTCCAGTGGAAGCTGCCAATACAAGAATCCATGGCATTCAGCTACTTTATCAGGACATGCTCCTCATTCATTTCCACCACTGCTGCAATCCCTTCAGTGTCCTGTGGGTCTTTGCTTTAAATGAGGGCAGTCAGTGGCACAATATTATATATGAAGGGTCAGTAGCTCTGAAATGCATCCACTCCCATTGCTCAGAAAGACAGCGGGACATAGTGACCTTCAGAACAAGGTTCATCTTTTTTCCCAGGCTTTGTGCAAGAAAAATAAACTGAAAATGGCAGGGAGCCCTCATAACTAGCTGAGGAAGCAGCCAGTGCCAATCTTACTGCAAAAAAACCTACCCCAAGTCAGACTGGAATAATAAATAACAACAAACAGCAAAGCAAAAGTAGTTTTGCTTCTCCATCCTGACAGCTGTTTAGTATTAACTAGGTTTTGTGCCTGCTGACCAACAGCTGAAAAAAATCTCTACTGGAGCAAAAATTTTCATCCAGCATGTCTATCACACACATGCACACACCTCTGAGTTGCCTGTAGTCTGATCAACACCTGACCCTCTTATAACTACCACTTACAGTTAAACACTACTTTGAGGTATTTATTCTTTTTTTCATCCATACTAGACCAGTGCTGTCACTGCAGAACCAAGCTGATCTCCTCAGTTTCCTCCACTGGTAAATGAACTTTAGTCCACTTCAGTCAACACAAGCTGTCTACTCAAAAGGTAGAGTCATCTTACAAACTGAAAATAAATTTAGAACTCTGATATATGACCAAAGCTGAAGCAGTAAGTTTTCTGCACCTTCAAAACAAAACAAAATTAATATTTAATGCTGATATATAAAAAGCAGAAATGAAAGCTGATTGTCAGAACCAGAACACAAGAATTATGTTGGAAGCAATGACAAAAAACAATAGCAAACAGAAGGTGCTGAAGCACTACAATATGAAAATCAAAACCAGTCAATACAGGGCTGGTGTGCCTAATTATCAAACTATCTGCATTACATTACCTTGTGAAGAACAGCGTCTTAAGCACATAAAATGGTCACAAAATGAAAAGTGTAAACACTAAAAACTAAAAACCATTATGTATGTCATGGACCTTGCTAACCTACATTTGCTACGAATTCCATGTCATCAAGACCTAGGCAGTTTCACTGGTCACTTTTGTACACCACATGTTTCACTACTGATGTGTAGTTAAATCAAACAGCTGCACTTATGCAATTTGCTTAGAACTTTGACTGAAAAGTAGTATCAGTATTTAGGGTTACAAAGTAGGGTTTATATTTTTATTCCTATACAAGCAGCATTTAGCCACACTTGATCAAGTATTCTGTACAATGCATTAGGTACCACGTTAAAAACAGGTGATGCATCAAGCCACCTTGTTTCATACAGCAGAGCAGTAGCCTCCTGTGCAGAACACCCAATTCTATTCATTCACAAATGTGCTCTGTTGCCTGCAAAGAACATCTCCCAGTTTCTTCCAGTAACTACAGCAAGTAACTACACTGTTGAGCAGAAGAGGCAGTGCTGCCCCTTTTATGGCTCTCTGAAAAGACCCAGAGGAAGAAGCATCAATCCACAGAACATAACAGTAAAGAACAAGCACATGCAAGCACATAGAAGAGAAGGGAAGATAATGATTTGGGAGTATGTGGAAAAGAACAGAAATAGTGCCTGTTTGGGAACTTACTGGTCTAATAACTACACACAGAAAAGCTATTCTAAAACAAACTGTAACATTGATACATTCAAGACTGCCAAAATGAAATAAAATGCCAGCATGCCTGTAGAAGTTAAATTTCATACTCTTCTGCCAGGCTCCCCTTCTTCTGTCATATGCCTTTCAGTTTTAAGACCTCCACCTCAAATGCCCCCAGAGAATCTGCTTCCCTTACACGTTTAGGTGGGACACTTCTGGAGATGAAGTGGAGTCTACACAAAGATGATTTCTGCATAATAACACTATACAGAACTTGAGATTGCAGAAAATGGAAGGCAAATGGTGAATGAAGCAATTTAAAGAATTTCTTCATTTATGCTGCCTACAGCCACAGGTGAAAGCAGCCCCACAGAGCAGAGCTTAATTCCCAAAACCAGCTGTGCTACCAAACTTGTGGTTAGGCTGGCATTGCTCAAAACCATAATTTCAGTGAAGGAGTTCTGCCTTGTCCTCAGAGAGGCATGTTCAGCATAGGCACAGGTATCACATTTTACTTGTTAAAAATCAAGTTCTTGGCAAATGTCAGTACTTTTATGAAGACAACACAACACACATCTTTGAGAGACCACCACACTTGCAGACTCTTGCCTATGTATAACCAAGAGTCAGAATAATCCACTATCCCTTCTACATGTAACCTGCAAGCCAGTCTCCCAGGTCTTTCTCTCAACATTATCATACTAGAAGTCAAAAAAAGAACAACGCTGGTCAGAGCTACAGAGCTTCCCCATCACGAAAGATTAGCACAAGAGAAATCAAGAATGGTAAGAAAAGGGAAGAGTATTTCTGGACTGAAAAAAAAACCCCAAAAAGAATTTGAAACCTTGAAGCACTACCAGTATAACTGTCCATTACAGTTCTCTTTCCTGACCTCCTCTTAAAACAAATATATAAATAACCAAACTCCAAAGGAGTCAAATAACAAAGTTCTATGCCCCAGGCTGTCATTGCCAGCATTCTTAACCCTTCACTGATGAAGCAGGACTGATGAACACTGTCAGTGTTTCATCACAAGTCTTGTCAACATTTCCTATCTATTCACACCTATGTTTCATATGCTTATTTCTTACTTTCAGGTTCTGAAGTGAGAGGGATGTTGATAGGACATAACATGCATAAGCCACTTAAGAGTACAGTCCAACTATGTCTGCAGTACTGGATGCAGTGACAACTGAAAAATCCAGCCTGTGTGTCCAAAGTTATTACTGCCTTACCTATAGGTACTAAATACGGAAACAAAACAACTTTCCCTTGAGTATATTAAATTTATTTTCAGAAGCAAATACTATAGCAGTTCAGTTCTTCTCCGCTCCTTGTTCCCCCTCAACCCCCAACTCTTCTGCATGTATTGAACAACCTTCCAAAACTATCCATCTTTTCATCAGAATATGAGGACAAGTATAGCTGACCTAGGGTTGCACTCATTATGAATGAATAACAGAACTAAGCAACTCTTATCTGTGGGGATCAACTTCAGTAACAAATTATATGCTCCCTAAATCTTTGACCTTTACTGTACAGTCAGAAGTAATACTTGCAATAAAGCTGAAATTAAAATATTATTTTATGTGACAGTATTATTTCTGTAAAATGTCACTTTTGTATTGAACAAAGAAGCAACAAACTTTTGATCTCCTTTTGCAAAAGGCATTTCTTTGTTGCAACAACAAGAACTAGTGCCAACAACTGTTTATAAAAGTTTCAGAAAAGAAAATAAACTTATTTTCACCAAGAACAGTCAACCACTGTGTAAATGCACCTTCAGACTATCATTTAGCAACCTGAACAGTTGGTTAAAGTTTTCTAGGATGCAATAATAGAAAGGTATGTGCATTGGGAAGGGCATGTTTACCTTTCAATCGAGCTGGATATCAGTCTGTAACAGTTTCACTCACTGGGACTCAAGTATGTCAGTTGTTTTTCACATATCAGACTGTTTGGATTTTCACATTCATAGTCAATTGCCTGTTTCCGAAACTCTTCTTGAGTATGAGCTGAGTAAAAAAGCAAAATTATTTTACTCCACCCAGTCCTTATAGGCTTTCCTCTGCAATGTCCCTCTGCCCTAGTATGTCCCAGCATACTACTTGTGCTTCCATCAAGTACTGGAAATGAGATTCCAGCTTTCAGAGGCTAGTATTAAAAACAATGCACAGTGCAGCTTGATCCTAAAAGAGTCTGTGGAGGAAAAAAATTCCAAATTCTACTCTAAAGATGAACACTGATCTCATCAGTGATGAGAAGTCTCAAAGCTTCCACACCTCAAGGTGAAGAGTCTTCTGAGATTTGGGTCTTGTAAAAGAATGATTATCCTTTCAAGATCTTATACTGAATGATATTAATCTCTGTCAAATCTCAGTCCACAGCTTCTTCCAAGTCTTCTGCTCTATAGACAATTCCTTCTGCTCTAATTAGCTTTAGGTGTCTTATTTAACAAAATCATTTTAAAGGCCATTTTTTAATCGCACTGTGAATAGAGACATACACTCCCACAGTCTCTCGCATGCAGGCTGTTCACATTTCCATTAACTGCTTTATCGTCCTTCCTTCAACCTCCTAAGATGAAATTTTCAACATTTACAATAGTAAACAAACCAACAAAACAAAAACCCCACCCAAGCAGGCAACTAAATGGGACTGTGAAGAAACATGCTATTCCCTATGTTGTTTGCTACCTCAGCTGTAGCTGGGAGAAATGGCAAGGATTGACAATACGCCCAACCTGGTTCAGTTTAGCATATTTTGAGCTAACTCAGCTGTTTTTATAAAGACTAAAGTCAAGAAGCATTCATGGAGCTTTCCATAGGCTCTACTATCAAATGCAATACAATGCATTGGCTCTGCAGTCTGGAAATGGGGAACACAGACTACCCAAGAAATGATGCAGGAAGAAACACTGCTTCAGTTACTTCAGTAGTGTTATGATTTGGATGTCTTAAAAAAAAAATAAATCAGAAAATCTCTAAGAAATTAACAACTAAGGGGTGTTATTTCAAAGATGCTGCAGTTCAAATTATACAAACTACAACCCAGTTACTTCAGAAATAAAGTATGGTTAAAAAGTCCAAACTCTGTAGATTTTCATTAAGCAACTAAGATGTTCTGTTTGCACCCTCACAGATGCCAAAGAGCCAAGACTACTTAAGAAGTTTCCTAAAGCTGGGATACAGTTCCAAATCACAGTGGAGATGATCTGACTATCTCCTGCCTCCCACTAGTAATAACATTTTTTTCTGAATTTTCAGAGATTCAGCTCAGTGATCTAAAGCAGCAGAAAGTTTTGCTTTGTGTTGGCAGAAAGGAAGGACAGTCTTCGTGCAGGAAGGGAACTCCCTGAAGTGGCTCACCATTGGATGGGGAAAACAGCAGAGCGAGACAAAAGAAGTGACATCTGAGGCCTGAGAGAGGGGAAGAGGTGGGTCCGTCCTTTTCAGCACTCTACAACCACCAGATTTATCTTCCTGCAATGGAGACTTGTAAACAGAAAGGAAACTGGGATGCTCCTATAAAATACTCTCAAGTTTTGTTTGAATTCTTGAGCAGAATGTCAACTTCTAGTTGCTTCTTAGTCTCTCAAAGAAAGCAGGCAGGTATACAGACATGACGTTTACTCTAAAAAAACCCAGTGCTTTGGATATGTGGTATGGGAAGATGTCCCCTTTGCTTTCACCAGCCTTGGAGAAACTTAATTCTGATAGCTGCTATGGGACATAAAAATTCATCTATATATATTTTGCTTCAATAAAATACATTCTGTACCATCTAAGCTTTGTTCTCTTATTATTTTATTTCCAGTTTTTAATCTAGAACTGGACACCTGCCTTGCTGGAATTATTTACACATTTGATTATTTTAAGCAAATCACCCTTTAAAGGGAGCCTGGACTAATCTGACATATCTAGGGTGCTTTCCATTGCCCAAAGATAACTAATCCAGCTTTAGCAGCTTTTCAGACAAGTCATTTCATTCATATCTAGGAGTTTCGAAGCTGGAACACATTATCATTTAAGGTACAGAAGCTGATCTTGTCAAGTAGCAGGCTCAAGGAGGAAGTTGAACCTGCAGGATCCAAAGGACTTTTTGACCCGGCTCAAGCGCTAGAAGACAGACCCCATGATTTCACATACCTGCATAATGATATAGGCAAACAGTGCAGATTACAGGGGAAAAAAAAGATACGCTCATTTTTTATGACTATGGAAAGGGAAAAATTAAGTCTTTCAACTTTACTGCCTTCATACCCCTTCTACAGCAACAGTGATCTTAGCCTATTAAAAGTGAACAAGCGTCTAGGAATATTGATGGAAGGAAGGAAAAGTTTACGAAAGCAAGACTAAGACAACCTGCTGAACATATAACACTGCTGGAACAACTGTATACAGAGACATTCTTCTATATGAAATTTATTAAAACTTGATGCTGTTATTTATAAGAAAAGAAAATACTAACTATAATTCAGCAAAAGCCAGATGAATAGTAGAGAGCAAAGCTTGGTGAGGAACGGCAGAAAAAAACAAGGAAAGAACTTCCAAAAACTGTTACAAAATGCACTTTGAACTGAGAAAGCCACATTCAAATGTGAGAAAAGAGAAGGGTCAGAAAGAACAGCTATGACTTTCACTTTTGTTAGACTGAGACTTTAGGTTCATATTTTAGACCAGATAAATCTGAAGTCCTCAAAGTATGCAGGTGATAAATGAGTCATCAAAACAAGATTAAAATTATCTTGCTAGATTAAAAGCATCTTGCTTTGCTGTGTTATGGTAAGTTCTCTGCTTTTCACAGATAATACAGAGCAGCTGAGGTAGGATAGGAACTCTGAAAATCTGGTCTAACTTCTCCAGATCAAAGCAGGGTCAGTTAGAGGAGACTGCTCAGGTCTATATCTGGCTGGTTTTCAGTGTGTCCAAAGTCTCACTGGGCAACCTATGTCCATGCAAAATCATCCTCACAGCAAAAAAAACCCCACAAATCCAAACAGGCAAGCAGACTAAAAAAAAAGAAATAACCAAAAACCCCCACCCTTCTTTCTTCTGTTTCAAAGGTAATTTATTTTGTGTCTTGTCATTGAACACAACTGAGAAGGGTCCAGGGCTCTTTTTTTTCATTCCCTTTCTCCAATCAGGTACTTATTAAATAGGATTCCCCCACGAGCTTTCTCTTCTCCAAACTAATGCACTGAAGCAAATCAGCAGTGAATATGCTCTTTTAACCATGCACTCCAATCTTTGGTGTCACACCATGCAGCACACTTCATGAACCCATCTACCCTGACTAATGATAGAGTTTACTTGCTGTTCCCACACCCAGTGCCTCTCAGCCCTGGAAAGAGTTCAAATCATGTTAAATAACAAAAGTATCTAAAAAACTGTATTCTTTCCTCATACAGACAAATTATGAGTTCAGCTCTAAGGAAACCACACTCACAAGAAGCAAGTTTATTAATGAGCAGTAATGCTGACGAGAGACAAGTCACAGCTATCCTAGCTTTTACTTGTCTCCATAGTACTTTCAACTGCTCTACCCAGTTCTAAATAAGTAACAATTCTAATTCTTCCATATACTAACTGAACACTAGAAAACCCTTTTTACTAAAAAAGTGTTCACTAAGGAACATGCATAGATGTGCCATGAAAACCACATGCACAAACAAGCATGCCGGCAAAATTTAAGCACAGGCTGATCTGACACTTGCTTCTCTGCCCGGAATCATAACATTTATAACCAGTGGGGTACCTCACAAGTGCAATGGACATGCGAGACCAAGACTGCAAGCTCCTGATATACAGTGCTCTACAGTTCAAAAAAGAGGGGATACAAAATTTATCAAAATCAGAGAAATTTTGTATTGGTATGCCTTTTGCAAGGTGGTGGGAAGAGGAAGCTTCCAATTCCTGACCATGTTTTTAATTTACATTCATAATTTGTAGTATTATGCCAAGCATTTATGTTAAAATACTAATAAATTCTAATATATCTGCTCCTTGCTCTTAAGAGCTGATATATATTGATCATATGTACAAGAAACATATACTAAAGCCTTCAAACTAATTTCATAGATTCATTCAATGCAGACAGTGTAAAAATGTTATCTTGCACGTAAACTACAATATGAAATTCACAAACTTCAGATTTTATGTACATCAGCTTATGAGCTCAGGTCTTCTGTTTTCAATTTGTTTTTCAGTATTCTACTTGATTTGTTTCATAATTTATTTTTTTTCAATAAGAGTAAAATTTATAGAAGCAGCTGAACTGACTGCATATTTTCTACAACAAATGCACACCGCCAGTATTTATTGCAGTAAGCAACTTCAGGGGACAGCAGGGGTGGAAAAACATAAAACAAAACCAGCTGTGATCTCATTAGCCAAGCTCATTATGTAAGACCTCATTAGGCACCATCCCACATTAATGAGAATAAACCCTATAGACACTGATGAAATGGAAGTGATCATACACAGAACTGTATCATCATATATATCACTACAGCACGCTGTCAACTTTGTAGTTGAAGCTCTAGGATCCATTTGGGTAAGAGCTCCACTGATGCACATCGCAGAAAGCCCCCTCTGCCTATTCACTGCCGTCTGAGCAGGAGCTCAAATACAAACAGAAACCACACAGTAAGGGACAGGGCATGTGTCGCCCAAAACTGAAACTTCAAAACAACTTCAGCATCCTTCCATAAGTATGTTTTATGTTAGTATCATTTAGTACTTCTGCAACATGCAAAACATAAACAGAATTTTATTTAGGGCTATTACATATAGGCTTCATCTTGATTTCTCAGTTCGTCTCTTTGATTTGTAAAAAATTTATCCACTTTACAGTTTTGTATTAAGTTCTGAAAAACAAATGAGTTGTAATTATATGACATTTAATAAACTTTTGTAGTTCCAGCTGACTTCAGGGGATTTTCCGCCTTTCTCCATCAGCTTTGTCACACGAAAGATGAACTGCACTGCTATGTGCAAACCCTTACTGGTAGCCTGGAGCTGAAGTGATCATCAGCTACTACAGCATCACTTGCAAGAATCACCTATCAGGATAAGAAAAATTTCCTAGATAAAGCTGTTCAACTTTTTAAGCGATTTTTCAAAATGTTACAGTATTTTAATCTAGTGTTGTAGGGTTTTTTGACTGGGCCATTTTGAAACAAGCATGCAGCTTAGAAAGTTAAAAATATTCTCAGATTTCTCCTCTTCTGCAGCAATTTTCACTTTCTCATTAATTAGTTCATGTTTTTGTGCTACAGTCAACAGTTCAATGCTGCACTAGAATGGAGAGACCGTTTCCATTAGAAACTTTATTTTGCTAGGGTTTTCAACTATTTAAAAAGTAAAACTTAGGTGTTAAGACCTACAAAAAAACACAGATATTTTTCAATACAGTATTTTGCCAACCCCCCTGCCCATGCTCAGAAGAAAATTTCTTGGTCATCCAGATTCACTGAGATGCTCTGTTTTGTATGAAATGCCATTTACAAAATAATAATGCAACATGACAGCTATGACAGAAATTAAATCATATAGCAACAAAGGTATTTTTTGCATAATTAGTCCAATTTTCAACATGAATTAAAAGACTACTTTACATGAACCTAAACATATAACATGATTCCTGAGAAACTAACTTGAAAAAACACCTGAAAAAGACCATCTTTCCTTTAAAAAACAAATGAAAATTTCTGCAGAGTTGATAGGAGAAGACTTCCAGATAGCCCAGATAGCCACATGACAATACCTGTCTTCCAAGAAGAACAGATAGAGATTTCAATAGTGCAAATTTATTTAATATGACTACACTAGTCTCCAAAAGATACATTTTATACCTTTAAAACACATTCATTCAGACAAAGGGACAATAGCACCTACTCAGGGAAGGACAAAATAAAACACGCATGGTTATATTTGTGCATACAAAATAAGCACAAATCAACAATAGAAACCTCAAATTTTTCAGTGGTAAATTAAGATAGATTGTATCCAAAAACTGTCACAAGATTACAAGTTAAAACTCATGTTCTGGAGGTTCAAGATGTCGAGAAGCATTAGCCATCAGCATTTGTAAACATTTGAAGATACATATACACATACAGACACACACACATATGCATATATATATATATATCTATAAGAAGAACTAAACTATTAAAATTACCTTTTTTTCCCCCTTCTCTGGAATGAATATAAAATATTCCAGATAAGGATTTACACCTATCTACAACACTTATGGCGAGCCTAGAAATTACCCACCAGTCAGCAGTGATTGAGTTTCCCAAGGGTTTGGGTGGCATCAGGCAAAGTTGACCACTAATGTTCACCTTTCACTCTGAAGATGCATGTGTATTGATGATTCAAAGCTACACAATGATTTCCTCAAGGTCCCCAAATAATATAGTATCTGAGAAGCCAACATCCCAGAAGCTGACATCCCACGATACCATTATAGTCCCTATTTTCATTTCCCCACACCTCCACAAAGAAAAGATGGAAATATAAGTAGAAAAATTTAAAAAGTGTTCAAAATTTCTCCATGAAACAGCAGATAAAGGCCATCAACTAAGCTGAATATAAAAAAAAATCCCCAGCCAAAACAAAAACAAAACAAAGCCACCAAAAATCAACAAACCAAACACCTTCATAAAGAAAGAAAAAAAGCTGTTTAACAGCTGTTTTGGAAAGTGGGTTAGTGTTACAAAACCATTGAAAGTTTCTACAGTTTCAGGGGAAGACACGACTTCTAAAAACATGAGAGGTTATCCTTCCTTCTGTTATTCTCATAGAATTTTACTCTGAAAAATGAAGCACCTAATCATTGTCCATTTCCATGTAAATAGACCTAGCCTTGAAAAACAGAAGTGCATGACCTAATATCAAACGCCATTAGTTAATTTCTGGGCAGAATTATTTCAATTTATATCATACAATTCACTCAAAGGAGGTTTACACGTTTATACTGACACACCTGCTCAGTGATGTGCTACTTTTGAGATATGACAGTACAAAACTACTCCCTTTTGGCCAGGGAGAAACTTCAGCAGACACACTTGCTCAGATCATTGAGAAACTCAGGAGAGCCTACTTTTGCAATGAAGAAAAGTCCCCCGTCAAGAAAAAAGTATTAGATGTACATGGCAGATATTTGATTCTAAGTGCAAAGAACAAACATCCTGCTTGAAATGCATACAGTCCCTTAGAAATCATTTGCTCAATACAAAGTGTAAACCCTAAAGATTAGACTTACTGTATTTCATGTCTTTTTCAGTAAGTTATCAGAGATGCGTAATATTACAAAATAAGGAACAGAAATATTCCTCTGGTTTAATTTTAAGTTTAAAAAAAAAACCAACAAAGTAAAACTGGGAGAAAAGAACACCTACTCAACACTGCACTCACCTATGTCACCATGCACAATTAGGCAGTGACTGCCTTCCATGTAGAAAAGGATGCAGTTCTCTCATTGAATAATAATTTTAGTTTATATACTATGATTTTTGCTTTAAAATCCATTGACATCTTCAACTGGAAATGCCCTATAAGTTTAGAACAGCCTTTAACAGTTGAAGTTGGATTGGTAGCACTTTCTTCTAAGAACTCATAGTTTAAGGACATGGTCATCAGGAGACACAAGTAACTTAGTTGTCTTAAAGATAAAGGAGGCTATTAGATGAACATTCCACCTACTTGGCATACAACATTATGTTAAGAGACCACCTCTTGCAAGAGCAGAAAACACCTGCCATAAGATGAGAAGGGTTGTTGATACCACAGTGAAAATGCTCAGCTTACTGACATCAGTGTTTACACACAGAGGTTTGTCACAGTGAGCAGCAAGTTACACCACTCCGCCACAGAAGTTGAATATTGAACAATCCACACACAGCATCACAAAGTGTGACTCATGAATGTCCTCCAGTCACACCGGTTTTCAAAGTGGGAGGCATGGAGCAGGTTGCCAGCAACTGTGAGAGCACAGAAATCAATGGTTTGTACACATGTATGCACATAAACAGCCTCAGTTTAAATAATTTTCCAGCATACATCTTTTGCAAGAAAATGCAATTACACAAATGCTCACTAAAAAAAAAAATTTAAAAAATCAAGTGTTAGTTAGCTCAAAACAAACTAAAAAACCCTCCAGCTTGCTAAATCAGTGCAAGTGTCAAATGCTATCAGAAGTGATAGATCTCTGATTCACATTTACAGAGAGAAAAGCTGCACTGCTTCAGCCCTTCCAGCATCCTACCATCTGTTTCAACCTTCTTCCAGAGCCACTCACCCTGCAAATAAGTTGACAGAAGAAAACATGACTGTGCGAGAGTCAATTCAGTTCATTCGGCATCTTCACTTAAACCCACGTTTTATGAGAATTTTAATTTGCCTGCCTGAGCTGAAGCAGCTCAGGTGCAGACATGTTCCTTCCTGCTACCTGGCCAGTGAGGCTCAAGAGGAAAAGCAGCACCCAGAGGCAACACAGGTCATCAGCCACCACTCTGAAACTCGTGATCTTGGGCATCCACATGAGATTTGCCATTTAACAACAATACATTTGTTTCACAAATCCTACTGTGTTAAATATGTCACTCAGTATCCATTTTGCTTTCCTGTAACCTACAGAAACAATGACCATGAGCATAATAGGCTCTTATTTCTTTTGAATATGTATACCTAGCTAAGCGCAGTAAGTATGAAATATGTTAGTTCTGCCTCTACTGCACAAATAAAGGACTTTACACACATGTAAATACAATGGTTGAACTTGCTACATTCAGCAACAGATCTGCCCTTCAGTTACAGATGCTATCTGCTCTGTGGAGAGGAATTTGTTTTCCAAGCTTTAAAGGCAGCTACCTTGATAAATGAGTGCTAAATAGTTTGGAAAAATATACATCTCTGTGTACTGGTGCAAGGCAAAGGAAAAAACCAAAATGCAACACAAGGCCAATTTTACAAGAAAAAAAGAAGAAACAACTAAATAACTCAAGGTTAGGGTTAGGAAAAAAGTTTCAAGGTAAAGTAGCATATCCAAATTTCAAAGACAAATTCAGTAATTTTTGGTGTCTCATCTTGAGCAATTTAAAATAGGCATAGTTTTTAAGAACAACTCAGCACAGCACCCCTCTTAGGACCCAAAAGTGCTTGCAATCATTCATGTTACATTTAATAAACAAGTTACAGAAATAAAACTGCTTGTTATTTGCAATCTCTTCCTTTGGAAAGGGAGGGAAGCAGGACTTATAAATATTTTACCTGCTTGAAATCTCGTGGTTTGTTGTTTTTCTTTTAAGCAAATTCTGGCTTATCTCTTTGAAAATGAAAAAGAACAGTGAAATGATAAAAGGAAAAAGTGGTGATGCACTTCGAGTAATGAGAGATAAAAGTCAACATAGAGAAAGGAATAAAACCAGCTGAAAGCAGGAGCTGCAGCAAAAAAAAAGCATAAATATAAAGAAACAAAGATTACAAAGGCATGACTCAATGTCAAAAGCTATACAGGTCAAGATGCATGACATACCTTTGCTTTTCAAGACATAGGATTTGCTGACTCTGAGAAATGTATTTCTTCCCTGAAGAGAATTCCAAAGCACATGAGATACAGCTCTGGATGCATGGATGTCAAGAGTAAAATAGAAGGGAGGGAAATCACACTGAAGGAACAAACGAAGCCCAAGTATAAAGGACAACTGTTTATGTTAGCATGATGCTTTCCAAGGTATTAGCTGTCAAAGTAACATTTCCTACTTCCCCCCTTCCCAGCCTGTAACCGGGGAATGACTTGAACCATGAGTACCCACTTTCAAGTTTCCAAAGCAAAGGGAACAAAATAATTTATTTCCACCGCAGCAAAAAAAGAACAAACATTTCCAAGAACATATAGGATACCTTCCTCTTCAATAGCAGTTTGACCTTACGTTTCAGACACACACGGCACACGTCCATTTAAAAACCACTTTGCTCCACAGGTACACAAAGGATTGAAAGACATTTCTGTCATATTCAGTAAATGGCTGGTTAATGAGGAACGCCATAATCAAATCAGCCAATAATGGCAGTGACACTTAACACTAAGGATGTTATCACTGATCAATAAATAGTAACTTCACACTACTAGGAACAGACACAAGTAGAAACTGCTTAAAAGTAACACTCTTCAATAAGAGACTCCTCTTTTTCTAACATTAACAATCCTCTGCAGTTTAACCATCACAGACATACCAAACACCATTCTCACAGTCTTTAGAACTGGGTTTTAATTAGCCTTCAGAGGATGAGTAATAATTTTTCAAGTGCTTTCTAAAGACCAAAATCTACCTTATCATTATAAAAATGAAATATCATTGTCACCCTCTACTTTGATTTTCATTAGGAGTGCAAGTGATACAAGAATGACTCAAGACCAGTAAACACAGAGAATTTATACAGTTCTATTACATAAAGCCCAAGATTCCTCCCTGCTTCAAGACTGCCAGTAAGAATAAGCACCAACTATATATGAAAATCCTTGATTAAAAATCTTGTCAATCACATATGGTTACACTGCAAATACTCTGGAATACGCAATGGAAGTTGCAGAATTCAACTCCGGTAGAGCATGCAGCTCACAGTAGTCATGAAATCAGAAGGTGATGAACAGCTAGCAGCTCATCCTGCTTTAGCAGTTCTGAATCATGCAGCTGCAAAGAAAATTTATCTCTGAAAGATCCAAGTGTTAAAACATATACATAAATTGCAAATGGTGGCTTAATAAATCAGTTTTACAATCCTGATTATAAAACATTATACTTTCAACCCTACATTTACATTCTGGTATCTGCAGGAAGACCAGGAGGCTTCAGAAGCTATGCTGAAGGTGATGAGACTGCACACAGACAGAAGTGTCAGCCCACAGAGAAAAGCTTTCCAAAACCTTAATCATGGCAAACAGAATAGAGTACCACCCAGTCCTAATACAACAGTGTCATAATATTAGCGGTTACACCTTTAATACCCATTTAAAACCAGGAAAGTAAACACACTTGCAGTGTGGATACCATCATTGTCTGCGTTATTTCAACTATTCAAATGATACTCAAGCTGCTTCATAATGTCTGCAGAAGATTTACATTTAATAAACCCCTCTAATGTTACCTGGAGCCCACTAATGACACTCTACTGAGCTCACACACACATTTAGCCACTGGTCACCTGCTGAGCATTTTTACCTTCTTTACTGCTACCACTATCATTAAGATGATCTGCATTTAGCAGGTACAATTTAGGGTTTGTTAATGTCCTAATCTTCTTGCTTGAAGACACCAAGTAATGAATGACCTTTGGTTTTCAACTGTACTGCTTAGCAAAACAATTTCTGGAGGCAGCATTGAAGCTTAGCTATAAATAATAGTTCTTATTGCAGAAAAAAAGTAATTCGAAGATATTTTACTACCACAAGTCAAACCACAATAATTTAATGCAGGTAAAGGAGCACTAACCCTTTAAGATAACTCAATTATTCTTATAAGAAGTGTTTTAGCAGTGTGAACTTCTTCGTACTTGGTTCCTAAATAAAAGTAAGTAAATAAAAGTTACACAATATTGCTCACATCAAGTGCCTAATTCTTTACTGCCACATATAGTTAATTTAACTACTACAACGTAAGAGCAAAAATCAGTATATTTGATTTGCTGTCACTGTGTGTTCACTTTATACAGATGAAAAGGACTCCAGAGCTACAGAGAAAAAGGCCCTAGAAGGATGCCAGAAGCTTACTTAAAAAAAACAGTCAAAACCTCCAAAGCAAATGTAGCTTAAACTAAGACTAAACTCCCATACAAGTTATCACAAAGTAATGCTGTTACCTAGTGGTGGAAAGCTAGGTACATGCAAAATTGTACAGCTCTTTTTTTTCTCCTCACTTCAAATTCTCATCTACAAGCTATTAAAATGATGTCAAGAGAAAAAAAAATGCCCGCTTAATAAACTAATGAAAAATACTGCTTTTCTTGCATTCAGTTCTGTGACAAAGGGTCAGTCTTTTTGCATATGCCAGTTTTGATTCTCAGAGAAACTGACAGATGAGGAGCCTCATCATTTCCTGGTCATCCCAAACCTGCTGTTCTACACTCCTCTTTCAACACCAGCAAGAGCTGGAAACCTGTGGTATAAAAGCAACTTCCATTCTCATTAGTTTTTCACAGAGTATGATAATCCAAACTATACTGTGCACCCTTCAGCATCTTATCAGATGGTATTTTCAATTATATGAATCAATATTGGTGGAATTCAGTCAGCATCCTCTCCTAAATAAAAATGTTAATTTTGCTCTCAGCCAGAAACTAGAGGAGGAGAAGGAATATATGAAGACTTTAAAGTCACTTACTCAAATGCAAAGAAGAGTCCACTGGTGACCAAGATGAGAACAAGAGTCAGGTAGAAGACTCCAGTCTGTCGAGCCATCATGATCCTCCCATTGCAGAAGAATTTGTTTCTTCCAGGAAAAACCTCCCATTTTCTCTTGGGAACTGATTTCTTTTTCTTATGGGGAGACTCCATGGGAGACGAAGAGCTGTGTGTGCTGATCTGACTGTATTCACAGTCTTTCATGGGCCCACTACCACCTCCAGGAGTCATCAAGAAAGAGTAAAATGTGGGGAAAGCCCCACCAAAAATATATACAAATATATATGTGCAAATATTCTTCTGACCAAGAGAGCCCTCTCCACCAGCCCCAGTTAATAAAAAAGGCAAATAAAATGATGAAAAGTCTGCTATCAGACTAGCAATAGGTGTATCATGCAAACACCACTTAACTCTTCAGAAACCAAAGCTGTCACATCAGAAACGCTTGAGAGGGATCCTTCCTTCCTCCACCAGTTACAAAACAGCCACGTAGGACAATCCTTTTAAAAACAACTTATCACAAAACAGGACAAAAAGAAAAAAAAAAAGTAATTATAAATCAGTTAGGCTCTCAAAAAAAAAATCCAGTCTTTTTAAATCAAGTTTATTTTCAAATGGGAAGGTTTTTTTCTTCCCACGCACACCCTGAGAGTTTTCTCCGAGGGTCAGAAGGTTGGTCAAGGCAAGGTTTAGCAATCGAGTCTATCATTCATAGAGATTTGTTATAATCCTCCTTTGCGCAGCAGATTCCACTGCTAAAAATGACCATTCCTAAGACGTTCCCTCGAGAGACACGCGAAACAAATCATTAAGGGGGAGGGGAGGACAAAAAAAAATAAAAAGAAAAAAAAAGGCAAGAAAGGAACCAGGCTGCAACTCCA